>APFE030495079.1:55221-69944 GCA_000404065.3 Pinus taeda | reverse complement strand
TTTTCATTTTCATTTTGTTTTATTTTATTTTTTTCCTATAGGTTTTGTGTCGATCCTCAACTAGTAACCCGATCCCATTATGTCTCAATTTCATTGTTGATTTTAAAGTTTTCATTATAAATGATAGAGTCTGTCCTCATAATGTGTCAATTTCATGGTTGGTATTTAAGTTTTCATTATAATGGGTCGAGTTTGCTTACACAGTGTGTAAATTTGATGGGTGACTTTTAAATTTTTGTGGCAATGTGTCAAGTTGTTAAGGGTTAAGATTTTAAAGTCATCATATTTTTAGCATTTAAAAAAGAAATTACTCCTGGTGTAATGACTCTTTCATTCAAGTGTTCATTTAAAAAAAAAAGTAGTCATACAATTTTTCCATAATGTCATGGTTGAAAAATTGTCAAAATTTTAAAATTTTCTGGCATTCTAGTATTCTAGCAACAACATTTTTCGTTCTTAGGCCGTTTTTCATTTTTTTTAAGGTTTTTTTTGTCTAGATTCTCGTTTTGAGTTTACAGTTTCCATGTCAAAGTTTACATTGTTCCATGAGAAATAGCATATGGCGTTAATTATAATGCAAAAATCATTATGCAATGCATCCTACTCTACCATGCATATGATATAATGTCAAGTCTCAAGGAAGGAGGTGATACGACTTAATTTGATCGGCGCGGGCCAAAGTTTGTTGTTAAGTCTGACAATGTAGTAATAATTCTCTTCTAGATTTCCATGAATCATGACAAGTATGGGATCTCTATTGACCTAGACTAAATCCCAACCTTATTCTTTATTAGGCTTCCACTTTTTATTCGTTTTAGAGGTTGGTCACTTGAGGATACAAACTTCTTGAGTCGGAAGAATAGGAGAAGGCTCCTTGATCTCACATGTTTCATAGTAAGGTCCAGAGCTGATCACATGAGGTAAGTAGGTAGGTTCCCAATAAAGGATAAAAGGGGTAGCCCTCGATTTCCTAGATAATAACATCCCCCACACATCAGGAATATCAATGACAATAACATCCATGAGGAGGGATATATCGAATTTCTAGCTAAAGAAACTTTAAGGTACTTGATGATACCTTCCACTTCCATAGGTTTGGAATTAAAATCACACACCTTTTGTTACGGTCAAGTGATGTTGAGACCCAATCACTTCATAACTGTTAAAGGCATGATATTGGTGGAAGCCCCTAAGTCTAACATACACTTGTGTAGAAGAGGTCATTGATAGCCAAAGTAAGCAAGAAAGGTTCATGCCTAGGGTTTTGGTCAGGAATATGAATGTTTTTCAATTCTTCAGGTAGTTCTTCTTCTTGAATTCTCAGGGACTTCTTAATTTTTTATTGTTGCTCGGGAAGCTTAGCAATCTCCTTCAAAGGAATGAGTATAGTCATTCTTCCTACTACAACCCTTATGTCAATGTCAAGTTTAACTTCTTTTCCCTTTTCCTTCTTCTTGATGTATTCTTTCCTTGGAGGATCCTTTTTCGGATTGGATTTCGTTGGGGGATCCTTCTTGGGAAGAATTTCAAGGGGAGATTCGTTGGGAGGGGCTTGCTTAGGTGACAAATCTTCATTAGATGGTTCCTTAGGAGTTGAGGGGGTTTTGCCCTTTTCTTTTCATGAATATTGGACCCCTTTGAATCTCTGCTTGCTATCACAGTTAAGAATGGATTCATCTTTTTCCTCTTTAAGGGTGACCTCACTAATGGGAGGATGTGTATATGACCCCCCTAGTAAAATGTTGAAGATATCAGATTCCACAAGGTTGACCTGCTCATTAGTTTGTTCATCCTCATTCCCTTCCCCTTCACTTTCCTCATCGTCAGATGAAGAGTTTGGCTCAACAACATTAGTTGGAACTAAATTGTTTGGGAATTGAGAAGAGCTTGGCCTATCTTCTTCACTTTGATTTTTGGGAAAAGGCTTCGCTTTCGGGATATAACTAGATTTTTGGGCCCTTTCCAAGGTGATGATTTTGTTCAGGAAAACCCTGTCACATGCATTGGCTTCTTCAGTGAACTTTTCCATCCTCTTGAGGATGGCAAGGAGAGTTTCCTCATGTTGATCTTTGGGCTTCTCTTTCTTGGCCTCAATTCTAGCTCTAGGGTGGTCATTGATATAAACCTTTGAGATTCGTATGTTTTCTTCAACTTCCATTGCTATCTCTTTATCTTCAACCAAAGTGGAAGGTTTCTTATCCCTTAACACATAAGTGAAGTGGCCACCCACCGCTTTTATGAACTTATCAAGAATATTGGCTTCAAATGGCTTCAAATTATCGGGTATATCTTTGACTACCCTGTCAAATTTTTCAATGAATTCTCGCACATCCTCCCTTCCCTTGGTTATTTGGTAGAATTTTTCAATATTGATGGTCCCTTGGGCATTGCATGAACACCTTTTCATGAATATGTATTCAAATTCATCGAAGTCTTGTATGTATGCAAGGGGAAGGCTAAGGTACCAATCTCTTGCTTGCCCCTCAAGTGATAAGGAAAAAATCATCACAAGTCTATCTCCATCAAAGATCATTCTGGGGGACATTTTCCAATAGAATTCTTCAATAAATCCATGGGCAGTCCAAGTAGCATCCCCTTTTAATTTGGGTAACCATTGGTTATATTTTTCAGGTAAGGGTTTGGGATCATCACTCAATTTCAAAGGGGCCAAAACACTATCCAAGTGTCTTTCAATCTTGGTCATATTAGGTTGATCTTGTTTTGGGTCAGTGTTAGAAATAGATGGCATATTTGGAGATGGATCACTGGCCTTTTCAAATTCATGGAAAATAGTGGTTCCAACAGGTGATGGAGTTCGTTCTTCCCTTTTTGCAACAACCCTAGTTAAAGGAGGAATGTTGTCTACTTTAAGTAAACTAGGGGTTTGGACAATGAGTGGAATCGTTATAGGAATGCTTTATAGATGTCGTAAATGAATCAATTCCTCAATGATTCACTAGGGAGGTATACCTGCTTCCTCTCTGGCAACGACACAAAAATGTTACCCCTCAAACTAGCAAGGGGAATTAAAGGTGGATTCGTAAAGGGTCAAATGATAGACCAAGGGAAACAAGTGGAGAATAGCCCACTGTCACCTTAGCTAAGGTTCCCTACTATTTACAGCCTTTCACTAATGGGAGGAGACTTGACATATATGGAGTCACAAATGAAGGATAAATTGACAAATGGATATAAATTGACCCAAATAATCCCTTTCTAGAAGAGGTTGACAAATGAAGCTTGCTTGCTTTCTAAGCAACGTACAATGACTTCTAGGAGGAGGATGTTGGGATTTGAGGGCTAGGTTTATGGGATATGATTTGTGAAATAGTTTCCCTCTCCCTAAAATCATTTTTGAAATTGGTATCCTAGGTGGTCCTTGAAGAATTGTCTTTCAAAGGAGTGGGACCACACGGGACCAGGTGGACCCAACCTAGGTCAAGAGGGAAGTATTTAGCAATCAATGATGTTCTTAACCCAAGCAAGGAGGAAGAAACCATCAAAGAAATAGTTTTCACTTAAAGGTGTTGACTTGATCCTATGAGGCACTAGCCTTGGGGATACTAGGGGTTTGAGATTTTCTCACAACTCCACCGTCGGAATGGCTTCGAAATTGGAGGATGGCTTGAGGACACACCAACATAGGAGAGGCTAGGAGATTGAACTTTTTGGAAGGCTATTTTGTCGGGAAAATGATGCCCTAGGTGACCCAACTTGGCTAGACCTAGGAAAAGGTGAAAAAGATTTGATTTTGGGTGACCACCTCTTGGTAGATCAATGCCTTAGTATTGGGAGAATGTAGTCTATGATAAATATGAATGAGGACCTTGTTTCTTAGTCAAGGAGGCCTTAAAACTACCTCACTAGCCTTCTAGGGCAAAAGGAAGCAACCTTACGACTTTTATAGTTCGACTTGCAAAAGGTGATGACTTATCAAAATGAATTCGTTGATAGAATTATCCCTTGGAAATTTCATTCAAATCACATGTCCCATACATTGAGAGATGCAATATAGAGACAAAATTCGACAATTTAAGTAGAAAATGCATGCAACAATTAGCCCTAAAAATAGTGAAAATCTCAATCCAATGTATATGACAAAGTAAAACATGAATAAAGTTAAAGAATGTACTTACATGTAATAAAACATATCCAACCATCCACAATTTGACGATAGAGAAACTCCAATATAAGATAAACCAAATCCAAACATCAAAATTCATCCATAAAGCTCTAATTCATTCTCCAAGAAAAAGTGTGAAATCCTCGAGAGAGAAAAAATCCAATCCAAAGTGATGATGAGAAAATGAACTCATCTCACTTGTATTTATACACTAATGAGGAGTTTGAATTAGTCTCCTTGGCTTGCATGAGCCCCAAAAAATAAAATAATGTGCTAATAATTTAACTTTTGGTGACAAACCCACCAAACTAGCCCACAAATGAAATAATAAGCCTCTTAAGAGGTTAGATGATGAATAATACATGTTTTAGGGCCCTCTAAGAGTTCTGATGAGGTCTATAGGTGCCGTAATGATGAATATGACCCTCAAAAGTGATGGACAAGAGGTTGGCCCCTTGTTCTCCAAACAATAAACCTGTGGTGCTCCTAGTGGGTGTGGGGGTACACTAATAACCTCATGGGTCTCCAAATGAGCCGAAGGTGCTTGTAGATCATCTGCAGGGGCTCTGATGATGGTGTAGGGGATGCCACATCATCCTACAAGTCTTGGGTCAAATTCCAAGTGCATGGTACATCTGTGGGGCCAATTGGGCAAGGGTGAACCAGATGAACCTTCCTCGTCCAATAAGTGAATCTAGAGCATCTCTGAACATCCTCACGGATCCATGGAGTGCTTTCTACTATTGTGGAGGCCCATGGCTTTCAACACACAACCTACATGTGCCAATGTATCCCTTTAGAGGATTAGGACCTCGTATAAGGAGACTAAACCCAAGATGGAGACCATCTGCAAGCCTGCATAAGATCCAATGCATCCCCTAGCCTTCCAATACAACAAGTCATTAAAGAAATTAAGTAAATGAGCTTACCAACAATGGGCCACAAGTGGGGACTTCAGAATGGTCTTTCTTTCCATAATAGGCTTCGGGATGTGCCAATGTCTCTTAAACTCGAAATGGGGTTAACCAAGTATCCTATTAAGTGGTTTCCACTTCTAAAGGGGATAATATATTTAAGGTACATCCTTCAAAAGGTGGTGGCATGTGACATATAGGTGAATGAAGTAAGAGATGAGAAGGGGCAGCTCTGGGCCACATGTTGTGGCACAAGGACAGCTAATAAAAGGGAAGCCCACTCTTGGGTTTATAATGTATAGGAGGGAGAAATCATGGTACATGAGGTGCCCCGACCTTGATTTTTCCACCCTTCTTTATATGTCTTTTTCATTTTTATGATTATCTTTGATTAACTACTTGGGGCTCAAGGGGTAAAAGCACGATGCATAAGATATAGCAATGAATACCCCCTTTTGAGGTAAGGCGATTCATTGCCCACCAGGGGTTGGAATAATCATGGGTTCCTACATGATGAAGGAGGCTCATAGAACTTGTAGGAACCAGGGTGATGGACATGATGATGGGGTAGGTCATGTATTGAATTTTGCCCACGTGCAAAATGTGTTTGTCTTGACCATCTTTTGCATTTTTTGGTACATTTTCCTGTTGAATGTGGTCAAATATGCTTTTATATTTCTTTTTCGCTGCATCAACCTCTGGGGCATCATTCCAGGCCTGACGCAAGGTGTAGGCAAAGGGAAGGGGCGAGCCAACCCTATGTGGACCCAATGGAGGAACGTGGACCCATGTGGGAGAAATGATGAATGGGGTAATAATGAGTGGAAATGGGGTAATATATGGGGATAAGAGAGCGGGACCACAGAACCAAAACCAATGTTTCCTGTAAAATACCATCCCTAAAGCCAAATGGTTAGTAAAAGAGATCCCACGGAACTAGAATCTAAGGTTAATATCAAAAAAGGGTATAGGGGACAAGAGCACAAACCTAGCTCATTATTTCCACCAAATCCTACCGTTAATCCATGCCCATAAATGTCCATGATAAGCAAACTACAATACTCAATTACCAAATGACGAGGAATAACTTTAGGTTTGGGAGACCCACCTTCAAACATACGATCATAGCAGATGGGTGAGGGACCACATGGCTAGCTCAGGTGGCGAAGCAATGACACAATGAGCTTGCTGGTGGCTACAAGGGGTTCTTGGCCATCAGCGAAGGACTATCTTGGAGAAAAAATTTCTCCTAGAGATGTCACCCACAAAAGGGTGGGTAACACATACCATGAAAAATTTTAGGGGTTAAATCTCACAATGGGCCTATATATTATATATATAAAATATATTATATATATATATATAATATTAATTATTTATTTAATTATTAATTATTAATTTTTTCAGTAAAATATATCAATTTCCAAAATATCAATATTATACATAAAATTAATTTACCGTAAAAAATTATTGAAGACTGAAATTGAAAATCATTGAAATCTGAATATTGATAAAAATACAATTTTGTTTTCTGTTTTTTTTTTGTTTTAATATTATAAAAATTAATAAAATTACCAAAATTTATAAATTTCCTTCCTTCAAATTTTCCCAATCCATACCATCCTAACATCCTTAATCCACTCCAAAAACACTATATCTATTTTAGTTTAATAATGAAAAACTCACTTCATTTAAAATGGTTCTCTTTTTCCTTTGCCATGCATGTGCATTGCTGGTTGAAAAGTATAATATTTAGCTGCTTCCATAAGCAAGCATTCTCTTATCCAAATATTTTACTTCAATAATGAAAAAACCCATTTCATTTAAAATGGGTTACATCTTTTATTACATGACAACTATTGCGGTGGCAGATCTAATGTAGCCTCACCTTTTTCATTTCTTCGGCACCTCTCACTACCTCCATGGTTTTCAATTCAACGCTCGAATTTCCAGCAAGTGATTAAAAATAGAACTTATGGGAATTGTTCAGTCTTGAACATTCAGCTCAAAATGGAGAAAAGAGGCGGGTATGGTATACCAAAAACAAACAATGAACGTGGTTCAATGGGAGAGAACAGCAAATATGAAAAAGGTGCCACGTTGAAGGAGCATTATTTAGATCTTGCATTTGACTATTCAAACCCTTTTTTAGTTCGATATTTTTTAAGGCGGAGAAGTGAGACTATTGAAGAGGGTTGTGGTGAGTTGAGAGTATGTTGAGGTTAATTGATGGTAAAATGGTTTTAGGTTTGATTTTTTGGGCATTGGGTGAACTGTAGATTTATTTTTGAGGTCAACTTATTGTAAAATGGTTATAGGTTTGATTTTTTGGACTGTGAATTGTAGATATAGAAAGTGATGGTGGCACCAATGTATAGATTTGTAGATGTGGCAAGTGATAAAAAATATAACATTTACACGTATTAAGTATAAATTCCATTATTTAGCTTTAGATATTAAGTTATTAAATTCTATTGTTATATTAGTAGGCTAGTTAGAAATTTCTAATATAATTGTACCCTTTGACTCCTATATAAAACACACTGTCTTAGGATCATCTCATCTTGTTTTGTGCATTGTATTCATTGCAAGAGGAGGTTTCCCCCTCAAATCGGATTGTGTTTATTTAAATTTTATGATTTTCAAGACATTTTCTTCATAGCATTTGGTATTAGAGCTATGATCCTAGGGTTTTCTCCTTCCATCAAGATATTCTGAATTTTTCATTGTAATGTATTTTTTAGAAAGCCTCATAGTGAAAGTTTTAGGAGATTGATTAGAAATAGTGAAGCACACGTGGTCAAAATTCTAGGTTTTGGTTGAGTATAATTTTAGTGATATAGTCTATAAAAGTTAAGGTTTGTGACTAATCCCAAAATTAGTTTCCAATGAGTCACATTTTCATTCTCTATGCAAAAAATTATGGAAAGTTTTAGATAGCGAAATTTTGTGGAGAGTAAGGAGAAGTATATTAGTATAAGTGATCAAAATTTCAAATACTTTTATTCATCATAATTTAGGAACTATAGTCTATGGAAGATAGGGTTTGTGACTAATCTTGAAATCAACTTAAAAAGTTTCATCTTGGAATTTTATCCCTTTTTTTGATACTTAAATTTTTTTAAAATAACGATGAAACATAATTATATGTGGAGAAAGTTTTAGATTTTAAATCATTATAATTTGTGAAATATATCTAGTGGAAGTAAGGGGCTTTGAATAAATCTTAAATTAGTCTTAAAAAAGTCATTTTGGTATTTTTGCTATAACATTTTCTAGTGAAATTTCCGAATGTGAAATTTTCAGGAGTTTAAGAAAACATGTAAGGGCGTTATAAGATGAAATTTAAGGCTAATAAGGGATTAAATCTAAATATAATATATATATATATATCAAGGCAAAGGTTAGAAATCTAGACAGTCTCCAAATTAAGGTTTTAAAGGTCTGTAACTTGCAATTGGCATAACTTATTATTGGAAGATCAATTTTTGGATGAAGATGAAAATGATTAAGAATTGCAACCACCCTAAGATGTAGAGCTAGAAGGGAATACTCCAACAATACCTTGTCATGCATTCACCAACATTAGTACTCCATAAACCCTCAAGATAGAAAGATATATTAAAAAATAAGGTAACAATATTGATTGATTCAAATAGACCCATAACATCATTGGTTACAATTTCTTTTACAAATTAAAGTTATATTGCCTCACAAAATCATGTCAACCAAATACATCAAACAACCAACCAATTTAAACATGTTTTTATCGTAAGTGGTCTCAATTTTCCCTATAAGAAACCAAATGGTTTTGAACACCTACCAATAGAGTAAATTGTCCAAAATTATAACAATTTTAACATCTTCAACATAACTAACTTATCTACTGCCAAATTACAAAGCAAAACAATACCAACTATCATCCAAGAAATTAAAATTTTGAGGAGGTAACAGGTGATCACTTTCATAGCTTTTGCATCGAATTCATTTGACTCTTTTGAGCTTCCAATAGTCACTAATTCTGATACCTCAAAACCTTGAGCCATCAAATAGAACTTCATTTTGTTGCTCCATGTCACATAGTTTGTTCCATCAAATGAGGTGGCTTTTCCAACTTGATTTATTTTTTATTTCATGACTGGGGAGGAGATATCTTCATAGGGTTTGGAATCCTTCCTTTATTTTTCCATTTGTGTTCTTAGGATCTACCTTCTAGCTATTAGGCTAAGATTAACGGTATTGGATTTGATTCCAATTGTTGGAAATACCGGAGGTGGGGGAGGGGGGGTGAATCAATATTTCTTTACAATTGTTATTTTATGCTAGTTAATATCACTTAGTAAAGTAGAACACAATATTTACAACAAAATAATAATTTTATTAACAAGAATAACAAAAACTCCAATCCTCTTTTACAATAATAATTTGTAAAATCACATATATAATTCCTTCAGGGCTCTAACCCTAGACGAAGACTCCAATCTTCAATTTCAAACTAGGCTCTAACATGTACTATACCAAGCTCCAAATTTTTCTTCTTGAGGACTCCAATCCTCTCAGTAATTCAGACTTCGACCTAGTTTTCGACAAGGTTCCAACCTTGTGTGATGACTCCAATCCTACAGGGCTCCAGCCCTCTACTTCAATTCTTCAAAAAAGGTTTTAGTATTGCTTTAGGAGTTTCAATATCTTCTTCAACAAGTCCTAAAACTAACTCCAAAATCTTCTTCAAGAAATGCCTCAAATAGTCTACAAAAATGCTTCATGGGTTAGATACTCAAGGTCATCTTCAATAAGCCTAGTATATGTCTCCAAGACTCTTCATGTCTACACAAACAAGCTTATTTAAATTTAGTCCATGAGGGTTTCAACAATGTTGCTTCTTCATATATGACTTCTTCAATAAGAGTTAATAAATCTGCTCCAACAAGTCTTCCAGGTATATCCAAGGGATAGACTTCAATAATCCATTCTTAAGATATTTTTGCAAAGCTACTCCAAATGTGAACCAAAATTCTTGCTCCAAAACTCTCTTCAAGGTTTTTACTATAAGTTCTCAAGTAAACCCAAGGGGTTTTCAAAGAGGGTTCTCCATGATTCCCTTCAAGAGTTGGTTCCAAAAAATGTCCTCAATATATTTGCCCAAGGTTCTTCAAGATTTCCTGCTCCAAAATATGGCTTCAATCATTCAAACTACTTTTAGATATGCTCAACAAGTCCACTTCAAGATAGCTTTGCTACAATGCATGACAGAGGACATCACATCTACGAAGAATTCGATGCAAGCAAGCTAGGGTTTAATGACCTGTAGAAAGACGACAAACCCTGAAGGTCCTGCTCGAATATGCCAGGCCTACATCTGACAGAGGTGATGTAAGCCCTAGGGGAGGGGGAGAGATCCCTTCCTACTGTAGCATAGCTGCTGACGAATCAAGTGGAAAAGCATGCCACCAATCTAGTCCCGCTGAAGTTGCTAACCCTAACAATGGTCCGGTCCTTAGATCCCGATGGCAAGAAAGAAGCCATGGGAAATGTTTGCCTTGTGCAATAGAGAAAACCCGTTTTGTAATCCCACTGAACAAACTAGGAAAATATCACAGTTACATGAAGGACCATGAGATGATATGCAAATTCATTGGAGTATGGATGACATAAAAGGATCTGATAAAATGGATACATAAGAAATGACAGCCAAAAGGTCATATAGAACTCAAACTGGGAGCCAGAGGATTCTTTACGATAATCTTCTCGAACCTCCAAGATAAGGAAAGGGTTTTTGAAAATGGTCCATATTTTTACCATAATGCAGGGCTCTTCATGCGATTTTGGGAGGAATGTTATAACCCGGACAAGGAGAAGTTTCTAGTAGTCCCTATTTGGGTTCGCCTCTTCGACCTCCAAATGGATTTCTGGGATCCGAAAATATTGGAAGGCACAAGTAACTCAATAGGCACATTTGTGAAAATAGCATAATCCACACGCAAGGGAAGATACACCCCCTATGACCGAATCTGTATCTATATGACTATCTTGGAACCCATTCCTGACTCAGTGGAACTGGAGTACTAGGAAGAGATCTGCAAACAAACCCTGGATTACAGACACATTTCGTTTCGCTACCGTCTACGTCATGATTATGGCCACCTCTACAAAGAACACCCGTTGAACCAGGCTGGCTTGGCAGAACTAAAGGAGGATCAGGAAAAGAACCCCCCACAAGAAACAAATGATGGGTTCAAAGAGGTCATGCGCAAAAGGAAGAACACGAGGACGCAACAGAACCTAGGATATAATAACCAAAAGCAAAGGGAAAACAATAATAGATATGATGTGTTGCAAGAGGAAAGGGAAACCTCAAAAGAGACTAAACCAATAGAGAATCAGGACAGGGACAGGGGAATCAATCCCACCAAATATACAACCACCCCAAAGAGGAAAGCCCAAATAGACTTTACAGAGAAAGAAGAGTCGAAACCAATCGATCTCATTGTAATGGAAGTTGATGCTACTAGGGAAGAGTTGAGCACTAAGGAAGTGGTTATGAAAATACTCTTGAACGAATGGAGGCACTTAGATGAAAGATTCATCCTAGAGGACCAAAAGAAATTGTACAGAGAAACATTCCAGCAATACATGGCTAACCAAGGTCAGAGGCAGGGAGATCTGGTGGAAAAACTAGGCATGAAACAAGACAACTCATAGAAACATCATATTCGAAGCAAAGGAGGGAAGAAAAGGGGACAAAGAAACCTGCAGGAGTCAATACAAATAATGGGAGAGATGATGGTTAATACAGGAAGGGTAATACCACTCTCAGCATATTACAACAACTCCACAAAGCTTCCAAATGATAGTTGTATCTTGGAATGTGAGGGGCCTTAACAACTAAGGCAAACATAGATACTTACAAGACATATTGAAAAAGGAGAAGCCACAGATAGTGCTTCTCTAGGAAACCAAGGTATCAGGGGAGAAAATAGAGGATATTCTTAGAAAAATCAAACCCAAATATGAAGTAGTAGCAATAGATGCAAAAGGAAGTGCAGGATGAATTGCAATAATGTGGAATACTGTGGAGATAATGGTGGATTATTGGATGGGAATGCCACAAATTTTTTCAGGACGATTTCGTAACATTGGAACCAGCGAATGGATTCTTATCTCAGTTGTATACGTCCCTTACACTCCATGGGAGAAGGAAAGCTTCCTTCAAAGTATAAGGAAACAAAGTCAAATGCATACATAAAAATTATGGTTGATCAGAGGGGATTTCAATTTGATATCGTCACTTACAGAGAAAAAATGAGGGATAGGGAGAGAGGAACCAGAAATGGAACAGTTCAGGGACATGGAAGTGGATTTGCAGCTAGTCGACATCCCAACCATTAATGGAACACATACCTGGAATAATCGAAGGGGAGGATCTCATCAAGTAGCATCAAGGTTGGATTGTCTTTTGGCAACCAAAGACTTGATAAGAAGGGATGTTTATGATGAAGCCTCGATTCTGCCATGCATGGGCTTTGATCACTGGCCTATTTGGCTAGAAGTAGACCTAAAATAGGGGCAAAAAAACTGGCCCTTCTGGTTTGAATCTTTTTGGCTATGGGATCCATCCTTCCTTGACAAAGTGAAGGATTGGTGGACCTCGAATACTAAATAGGGGAGAAATGTAATGCATATTTTCCAGCTACGCCTGAAAGAGCTCAAGGGCAAGATTAAGAAATGGAACAAAGAGGAATTTGGCAACATCTAGCATGATTAGCAACAACTCCAGGAATGGATGCAACAAGTCCAACAACAAATAATAACAAATGACCACCACTCAAGCTCCTTAGTGGAGGAAGAAGGCAGAATTCTGATCAAGATTGAGGAAAGGAGGAAACAAGAAGAGATTTTATGGAAGAAAAAGTAGAGAGTTCAATGGCTCCGGGAGGGAGAAAGAAACACCCGCTTCTTCCATAAAGCCATGATACAACATAGGAAATATAATCGAATATTATCACTATTAGACCTGGGAGGAAACCGATTGGTACAAAATGAAGAGATGGAAAATCTGTTGGTGAACCACTTCCAAACTATCTTGTCAGAACCGTTGCCTGACAGATCAGAAGCTATTGACCGGATAACAAGGCATATACCTTAATTGGTCAGTAGGATCAAAACCCATCCCTCATGAGAGATGTCACTTTGGAAGAGGTGGAGGAAGTGGTCAAAGGACTGGAAAAAAACAAAGCAATGAGACCTGCTAGATTTATCGTTAAATTCTTTTAAGCAGCCTAGCCAATTTTAGGTAAATACATACTGGAGCTAGTTGAAGAATCCAACAGGACGAGAAAGGTACATCCAACCCTAAACTCTACTTTCATAGCTTTAATTCCTAATTCTGATCGCTCAAAAGAGCCTCAGGGATTCATGCCTATAACCTTGTGTAACTTCATATATTAAATCCTCTCAACTATTATGGTAAATCAACTCAAAACGATCCTCCCGGATTTAATCTCCCAAGAGAAGACTGGCTTTGTCAAAGACCACCAAATCCTGGATGGCATAATGACAGCCCAAGAAGCCATCCACTCCCTCAAGAGCCTCAAATATAAAGGTATGATGATTAAGTTAGACCTATCTAAAGCCTACAACCACCTGATTTGGACCTATCTTATGAGTATCCTGAAAGCCTTTGGTTTTGGTCCCCGCTGGATACATTGGATTTCATCTATCTATTGACCCTTGTGTTTCCCATCCTTCTCAATGGAGCCCCCACTGAGACATTCAATGCCACCTGGGGGTTTAGACAAGGTGACCCGATCTCCCCTTTCTTGTTCATATTAGCAACTGAAGGCCTGGGGAGATATGTCAAAGAGAAGGTCCAAGAAGGACAATTTAAAGGACTACGAATGTGGGGGAATGATCTACCATTAAATCATCAATAGTTTGTTGATGAAATTATGATGTTTTTCCAAGCCACCCTCAAAGAATCAATATCTCTTCTGGATATCCTTCAAGATTTCATGAATGCTTTAGGAACTCAGATCAATAAAGACAAGTCAGATATATTTTTCTTTAACACAGTTGTTCAATATCAAGTTTTCCTAGCTATAATAATGGGCTTTCGAACATGTAACCTTCCCTTGAAGTATTTGAGAATCCCCATAAGCCTCAATCCCCTCTAAGTGTCAAACTGGAAGTATCTCCTCGACTGAATTCAAGGTTGTCTTCAAAACTGGAACTTTCGAGCCCTTAACATGGCTAACAGAGTTATCCTCCTAAAGGCGGTGCTATAACCAATACCCATTTACTAGCTTTCAGGTCTAGCCACGCCCAAAATAGTATTCAATGATGTGACAAATATCTTTAGAAAATTCCTATGGAAAGAGCCCCAAAAATTCAAGAAATGGGCTCTCATCTCTTGGAACTGGTTAACTAAACCCAGACTAGCAGGGTGTCTGGGCCTTAGGGACCCCTATACTCTAAACTAGGTCATGGGAGAAAAGCTTTAGTGGAGATGGATCCAGGGAGGAAATGACTTATGCAAGTTAATTTGAGGAAGGAAATAAAAAATGTTGATGACGATGGAAGGGAGATTGAGAACTAAGGAAACTACAAGGGGGTTGACCATATGGAATCTGGAAGCAAAAAACAAAGATCTGATAAGGAACCATAGCTTTTGGGAGAACCGCGGGGGG
>APFE030495079.1:34204-55201 GCA_000404065.3 Pinus taeda | reverse complement strand
AGAGGGAAAAACTCTTTAGTCAACAGGACCTTACAGAGATATTCCTATTCAAAAATTGACCAACAAACCAAACTGTGAATAAATTCTAGGAAGTGGATGCTAGATCAACATGGAGAGAGTGGAAAAGGAGAGAACATTGGCCCGACGCACCAGACTATCCCCAATGGGAAACATATGACAAAGAGGTCAATTCCTGAAGAGTAACGATCTCCGAAGGATTGAACATCATCAGATGGGGCACGATTAAAGGCATGTTTACAATACAAGAGGGTTATCACCTGAAAGAACACTAGCAACAACAATGTATACCCATTTGGGGAAGAATATGGAAGGGATAGTTATGAATGAAGGTAGCTTTTTTCCTCTGGGTGGTTCTCCATGGACGAGCTCTTACATGGGACCAATTACATAAATGAGGGGTTCAGGGACCTTTAGCTTGTTGTATGTGCGAGGACCAAATAGAAATGATGGAGAACCTCCTTAAATCATGCCCATTTAGTAACCAACTTGGAAGAATCACGAAATACTCTTTGGCCATTCAGATAGATATTTCTCAATCAAAAAGGAAACAATGGAAAATTGGATAAAGAAAATCTATAAGATCCCCATCCTCAACCAAGCCTATGACATGTCTATAGGATTTCTCCTTTGGGTGGTGTGGAAAGAAATGAACCAGAGGGTATTCAAGGACAAAAAAAATACAGTAGTGGAAGTATGGAATAGTATCAACCAAAACATCCATGAAACCATTATGGCAGAGAAATGGCATCCAGAGGACTAGGAAGCAACACCCTAGGAGGATCAAATCCTAGCAATGCTCAATTTGTCTTTGCAAATACTAATTCCAAACTCATGGAAATTAACCCCCCCCCCCACACACACACACACTCAATCCCTCTCACACTTCACATGCCCTCTTGAGGAATTCATAAAATTGAACTTCGACGGAGAAACTAAAGGAAACCCTGGTGCAACTAGATTTGGAGGTATATTCAAAGATCACCATGGTCGAGCAATTTGGTTGTTTTCATTTGACTGTGGAATCACAAGCATTAATGAGGCAAAATTCAATGCACTCAAACATGGATTGGAAATCACAAGAAGAGAAAGATTTCGAAAACTGGTGGTGGAAGGAGACTCTACCTTGGTGATAGATACCATTAAAAAGCTTCAACACAGTACTCACTAGGGAAAAATTAGCAAGAGTTGGGGAACATCAAGGTTAGTCCAGGAAATAGGGGTCCTCGTCAAAGAGATAGCATACCTTATCCCGACACATGTACGTCGTTCGGGGAATGTTGCAATTGACTTCTTGGAAAATTGGGGTTGCGGTAATCAGGGAAGGAACCTAGACATCCTCGAGAATGAGACAAACTAGGTAGAAGGGACAAATGCTTTGAGGGAGATTATGGAAAAGGATAGGGATGGAAGATAGGGCCCTTGATCGTGGTGTGATGAGAAAGGAGATCCATTGACGAATCGTGAACATGTGTGAGGGACAAGTGGATAGGGCAAGTGGGCGATCCACCCAAGGACCCCACACACGCACAATAGGAGGAACTAGGAGAGAAAGGCAATAGGTGTCGAATGCCTTGGGAAAACAAAAGGGAAGGTCATATGTTAAACGAGGGAGAAAGGTGGTGAGGGACAATAGAGCATGCATGCAAGGATGGAGGTGGAATTTGGCAATGGGAGACGAGACTGGAAGCCGAGGGGGGGAAATTTTATGTGGGAGGAGGGATTTCTGCCACCAACAGGAAGACGCCACCAACGCCTCAGAAGGAAACTGGTATGTAATTCATGCTTACCTTAGTCTTGATATATTGTCAATGCTACAAGAATGGAGGCTAGTCTAGCAATGAATGGTGGTGGTTTTGAATGTTTCTAAAGGAATTTGGTTCAATTCTCTATTGTTGATGTTTGGTATTTTAAGTTCTACATTATATGGTAACCTATTGGGGAAAAATGGGATCCATGGAGGGTTAGGGGAAAAAATTGGAACATGGGTCATGAACTTCACTCTCACTCTTATTAAGTATGGGTCTAAGATGGGTTGAGGCTCCCCTAAGAGCCTGCGATTTCCTGGAAATTATCTGAGCCAGAGAGGAATGGATGGGGGGTCTGGGATCCACAACGCTTGCATGTCTGTCCAGTCTGGCTTTGTCTAGTTCTTGGGTGACTTTCAGACCCAATGGGTTAGGAATGGGGTGCCCGGGCACCAAAACATCAGAAACCCTATCCAACCGGCCATAGCTCGACTTCTTGGTAAAATGTTGGAGGAGAGGGGCAATAATGGGGAATTGGGGGCATGGATGGATATTCTCAAACTGTTTAAATTTTGGGTGAAATATAATACTAATTGGTGGCCAGCAAACCCAGTTTCCCTCGGGAAGTTTGAGGCCACCAAACATATTTTTTGTTACCTGCCTATATATGATTAATAGAAAAAGAAAGTACTTCCAAGCTTACACAAAAAAAAAAGATCTTTGCTACAAAAGTTGTTCTTATGTTCTACTATGACTCTGCTTGAAATATGTCTACACCAGCTGCTTCAAAAGATCACACAAAAGGTCCTCTCCAAACAAGATAATTATAATACCTCAAAGAGTTCAGAAAGTTTTTACAAGTTCTTCTCAATAAAAGGCTTAAGTTTTTCTCCCAACAATACTTAGGTTTTGTTGCTACTATAAGACCAAGATATTCTCTCTATAAGACCGAAATATAGTCATTGGTCTTAGGTCTAGACTTTTCTACAACAAGTTCACAGGTCCGAGCCTCAATCATTGGTCACAAATCTAAGTTTCTCTGCAAAAGGTCCACAGGCCCGAGCTTTATAGTGAAATCCATAAAGTTACAGGTCGAAGCTACAGGTCTGGCGTTTTTTTTCCAATGTAAAATCAGGGTATTGTTCCCAACAAAAACTCAATATAGCATGTAAACCCACGTAAGGATGCAACCAAAAAATAAAAAGGGTCTCTCCTTAATTTCTTCCTTCAATTCTTTTATTAGATCCATGGTAACGAAAAAGTGTGTTACTTGATCAATTAATACACCTTCTGATTGAGTTTCTATTGGATAAGGCTCAAAGTGTGATTGGGTAAGGTGATTTGGAACTTATTTCAAATCACCATATATTACATTGTGACTTTCTGTGTATCTCCAACATGCCAACTTGGCTCCATTGAAATTAAATTTCAGATTCTCATTTCTTATCTCTTTGCGAATAAAAAAAAGTTAGAGATCATGGAAATATATGCTATAAGGTGCCTTCAATTGTATTTAGAGAGGAGACAGATTTTAATAATTACCAATTATAATATTAAGTTTGATTTTGACAATTTGTTACTTCGAAGTTTAGGCTAGCATTGGCTTTGTACTACTAGAATGCCTTCCTAAAACCAATGTCTTCAAGACAACTCCCTCGTACAATATGGCACCCAATATAGGACTGTCATCAAGTATTTTATCACTACTAGAAATGTCTCTCTCACTTGCCTAATTTAATTGCAATGTTGTTGGAATTTTACCTTGACTGCTTAGTCACTGTTCTTTCTGCAGCAAAATTGGGATACTATGACAGAGTTGGTAGCATCATTTTTCACCTCAATTTCCTTGCATATATTTATGGCAAGATGATGAGGTGTTACACTATCTTCTTTGGAAGCGCATAAGGAGTAGGCGATAGTGATTAGGTGAGGGTACATGCATGTTGTACAAATGCATGCACCTACTGGGAGTCATAGTTTTAATCAAATTACTCGTAGGGTATATCAATGGGACAAACAAAAAAAAGGGCTTATACTACAGACTTATAGGGAATCTTCAATACACTTAGGGTTTTATTCAACAATGTTAGGCCTTGACAACATATTGACATCAATGACAACCTTATCCAACAAATCATCCTCTTGACGACCTCTATTTGGCCATCAGTTTGGGGGTGGAAGGTAGTTGATTTGGTGTGTTGTGTGTCTAACAATGACCAAAGGCTTAACCAAAATGTGCTTAGGAACCTACTATCCCAATAGGATATGATGGTCCACAAGATCCCAAAATGTACCCATACTCCTTTGAAGAAAATCTCGGCAGTAGCTTCTATTGTGATACTCTTCTTGCAGGGAATCAAAATGGCCAACTTGGAAAGACTATCAAATACCACAAACACGCATTTATTACCATGCTTTGTAGTAGGAAGGCCATAAACATAGTCCATTGAGATGGATTCCCAAGGCTGACTAGGAGTAGGAAGAGCAGTGTACAAGCCTTACTTCTTAATAGTTGGTTTGGCAATGACGTAAGCGGTGCGTGACTTGATATAAATGCCAACATCTTGTCAAAGTTTTGGCCAATAAAAATACTTTTGTAGTACCACCACTATTTTCTCCACACTAAAGTGTCCTACTACTCTACTGTAATGTGCATTCCGAATCATCTTGGCATGCTTACTTTAAGGAACAAAAATTTCTCCCAAGTAGCATAACAATGCATCCTAGAGTTGGAGTCTGGAACTTGCTTTCATGCCATCAACATCTGGCACGTGTAGCGAATTCTGAGTCACTATTGTATAGTTGTGGCTATCCAGAGGTCCTGTGCCCACAAGAGTTGAGAATTGTGGTTAGTACCACAATAGAGGGTCGACTTAGGTAGTTTGTGACATGATTGGTGTTTCCCTTCTTGTATTTGATGCTCAAATGAAATTTTTGCAAGTATGTGGACCATTTCTAATGGCAGTCGTTCTGTAACTCCCCCCGCCCCCCGCGTCTTTATAAATTGAATAGGCATATGATCGGCATGGATGATTGTCTCCTTCCACAAAATATAATGTTTTTATTGTTGGCAGGCCTGCACGATGGAATACATCTCCTTGCCATAGTTGAGGTATCTCCGGATAGTATCAAAGAGTGCTTCACTATGATAATAATTAGAGGAAATTTTAGCTTAAAAGTGGTCTCCTAAGGAAAAATCAAGAAATAAAGAAAAAATGTCATGTAGACAATTTTTTAATATTACATAATTTTTTTATATGTTCCATAATATTTATTAGCATAAGATTTAATAATTTTCTATTGGAATACCTCAATATATGACACTTTTACTTAAAAAATTTATATATATATATATATATTATTATATATTATATTATATTATATATATATATATATATATATATATATATATATATATATAATATATATATGATATATATATATCTATATTTATAACTATTTTTTCGTTTTTTTTTTTTTCAATGGCGTTGTTCTACTGAGGCCATTTCACTTGGATATGTTTTTTTGGCTTGGAATCCATTATTTGTCCTTTCTTGAATTTTTTTTTTAACTATTTTATATTTAACTATATATTTTATTTTTAACTATTTTTTTGGTGTCTTTTTTTGGGCATGGTTATTAATGTCAAATGAGTCTGCATTTTCAATTTATAATTTTTCACTAATATCAAGATTTCAAGATTTACATTGCATTAATAACTTTTTCGATATTCTAATTCATATGGGTAAGGTAGGTAAATAATATTAATAAAATATTTCACAAATGCCCAAATTAATAATATAATATTTCACCAATACCCAAATTATCTGTAAAATATTTCACAGATTCCCAAATTAAACAATTTAAAATTATTTAAGACATGTACCTCTTTTTAAATTTGAAGGATTTTTATTGGTTTACATATTATGACATGGAAATTACATGAAAATTTCATGAACACTTTTAGGCTAAAATTTCCTCTAATGCCATTGGAGGTCATTGTTGAATGAGTACCACACTAATAGCATAGTCAGAGGCATTTGTCTCAATATCAAATGGATGTTGTAGGTATGGCAGTGTGAGGATTGGTGTGGAGCAAAGTGGTGTTTCAGCTCAGCAAACACCTTCTGTTGTGATTCAAACCAAAAAAAACTTTGTTTTTTTATCTGCCCTTGGTTACTTGACTTAAGGGCCAATCGATATAAGAGAACCCCAACACGAACCTTTAGTAGAAGTTAGCAAGGCACAAGAATTTGCAAAGCTCTATTAGAGTTGTTGGGGCTGACTAATCCCGAATGACTTGGATCTTGGTTAGATCCACATGCAATCCTAACTCATCAATAATGTAGCACAGGTATTGGACCTTATCCATGCCAAAAGAGCATTTTTCCAAGTTAGCACATAGCTTGTGTTGCCACAGAGTGTGAAGGACCTATTGAATATGATGCAAGTGTTTTTCCCAACTCTTGCTAAAGATGAAAATATCATCTAGATATAAAACCACAAAGGAGTTGGTGAAAGGCTACAAGATATCATCCATCATCCTCATGAAAGTAGTTGGGGAATTTGTTAGACCAAAAGGCATGACCAACTATTCAAAAACACCTTCCTTGGACTTGAAAGTAGTCTTACATGCATCAGTTGGTTCTATTGACAATTAGTGGTAGTTGGACTTCAAATCAATCTTACTAAAATACTTGGCCCCCACTAATCCAAATCTATGAAGGGGAAAAATGAATTACATATTTAAATCCAAAACATAGAGATATAATGAAAAATTACTTCAAGTAATAAATGAAAAAAGTTGAAGTTGTTTACATGCAAAATAAAAACAAACTAGTTCTAATAATGGTAGCTTATCTTTGAGAAGAGATGTGATGACTACATGCCTTCCTGAATTGTATTTCTTTTCTTTGCTAAGTTGTGTGAGTCCTGAGATGGTTGCACGCTTAATTTTTGACTTGAGAAAGTGTGACCTAGGGGAATCTAAGCTGTCAAAATCACCCAGGCATCACACTTGACTTGGGCCACACCAACCCTTAACATGGTTGGATTTTTGCCCCTGAAGTTTTGAATCAGTGACCTTCACATCACATAGTACCTTAATAGTACATCCCATCATCGTTTATTTTACACCCCATGGGTGCCTTCCTTAAATGTATTACAATGAGGTTCTAAGGCTTATTATCATGAAGAATCAATAAGAAAACCTTAAACATAAAAACAACCTAACCCGAGGAGATGAAATGCCAAAGGCTTATGGACCTCGATGGGGTAAGTTGGAACGTAAACTTCCTGAGGTCGTAACTTTTCCATATGATCTATGTTATGCATGCATGATAAATCGTTGGAAAGGTCTATCCAAGGAGTACAAATTTTGACTACAAAAATAGTCCCCATTTCCCCAAAAAACGTTGTTTAGGGCTTCAAAATGGCTCCAGAAGTTCAGGACCCGAAAACTAATCAAATAGGAAACTGTGCTGCAAAATAGAAAATTGTGTTGTGGTCCAGGTTGAATAGGTGGGTGGCCACCGATGTCCACCTGGATCAATGTCCATATTCTCCCACAATGAGTCCAAAATTCACTGAGAAATATTGTGTCCCAACGATGCTCCTTGGTATCACAAAGTGCACCCAAACATGTCCAAAGAATAAGTTCACTGCTTCTTTCCCACTCATGGTCTTTTTATATGACATTGGAACACACATCTTGTTGAACCTGTCATCTACCATAAAAAGGTAGCCATGTCCCTTCCTGGTTATTGGTATAATTCCCACAAAGTTATGGAAATGATTTCCGAAGGACAAGTGGGTACAGGAAATGAATTGTATAAACTTTGTTTCTTGTTACTAAGCTTGTTGGTACAACAAAGCATGCATCCTATTATGAACCTAGCTACCTCTTCTTTCATCATAGGTTAGTACACATGCCATAGCAACTTGGCTATTGTCTTCCTTACATTGAAATTCCCTACAACTTTGGAGGTGTGAACCTCTCTAATCAGTTGCAATCACTCACCTTTATGAATACATAAATTATCTAACATGTAGAGTAACCCATTCTAGAGATGGTAGTCAACTATGAGTTATCACCATCATGCATGACTCTAGCTTTGCAATTGTTGAAACACCTCTTTGAAGTCCACATCCTTTGTATATGCCTCTCTATATACATCATGGGTGAAAGGCTTATGTGCATAAGAGTTCCCAAATTTTTGATATTTAGTGTGGGTGGCCTTGAAAGCACATCGCTAAACTTGATTATGTTTCCATTCTTATACTTGATCACTAAACAAAATTGTTGTAGAAAATCCATCAACTAGTAATGCTTGGTCTATTGTAGCTTACTCTGGGTCTGTATGTACTATAGCGATGAGTGATCAAAGTGGATTAATATATCATTTTCCATAAAATAAATTTTCCACTTCTTAAGAGCTTGTACCATGGCATAGAGCTCCTTCTAGTTGAAAAATGCAGCAATAAATTCTCAATTTGATTTTGCCTTGATTAAATTGAGAAAATTTGAAATTTCACATTAGCATACAACTTAGAGGAGTTAACTGAGGTTTCATGGATCTTTTCACTCAGTTAGATCATTTAATTCGAGATAGGGGCTTGAATTTCAATTGTATGTAGTGATTCCTAAATTCTAGGAGCCTAGGTTGAGTTAATTTTAGTTGTAATCAATTAAACTAGTTCTAATTGTTAATAGAACTAGTTGGTGGTCCGTTAAGTAGTGGGACATCAGTCTAACTCAGAGATCATCTATTTAACTGATCAATCAACTCATAATCAATTGATGAATGCAAATAATACAAGTTTCCCAGTTGTGGTGGAGATTTCATGGCAATGTATGATTAATTATATACTAGATTGAGTGTATAGTTTATTGTATTGGTCAAGTGATCAAACTTGAGGAATTGCACAAGAATTTCTGAGGAAATTACTAAATAATAGGAGCCTATTTATGTTGATTAGTGGTTGTCATTGATGTCAGCCCAAGTAGCACCAGGGGCTACCCCGATCTTTCATGGGTATTTTGACTTGACAACTCATCCTATTATGAGTCAAGAATCTTCTATATGGATTCTACTCGTTGAAATGTTTCCATTGACATATGGCACGCCACGTAGTTCTTCACAGTTTGAAAGTTATTCGTGTTTGAAGTTAGTAACCTCAGTTAGAGGCCTAAAACCCCATGCGGTTGTGGCATTTCCCTCATCATTGGTTGTGGTCATTGAATAGTAAATAATTAATAATGTTTTATGCTCCTAAAATCCCTCCAACATTCACTTGTTGAGGACCCTATCAACTCAAGATATTTCTATAAATAGTGACCCTCATATCCTCCTCTAGCAAGCACTTTTCAACGAACTATCTTGTGAGAAGACCTCTGTAATTTTTTAGTCCTCATGAACTTCCAACATAGGATGTGTTGTAGGGAGTTTAAGGTTTAGTTTAGGTCTGATTAGGGCACAAATTTATGATCAAGTTTGAAGGTCTGTTTTGAAGCAAGTTTAGAGCCTTGGATTCTAGGATTTTTCTGCTTCAAATAGGTCATCATGGAATTTTCACTATAATTTTTTTTTTCTACGAAGCTTCAGAAGCAGAAATTAAAACCCAGCGTATCTAAAATATTTATGAACCTTGTGACCAAAGTTTAGGTCTTGGTTCGCTATATTTTCAGATATATGATATGAGGAAGTTAGGGTTTTTGCAAGGCTGCTGAATTCCATGTCAAACAGGTGACCTGGGGAAAATTATCATAAATTTCTCTCTGAGCATTAGATTCAAATTTCGTCAATAATGACAGAAATAGGACAAGCTTTAGTTTGTTGGGTATCATTTTCAAGGCCAAAGGTTGAAACAATGACACATGGAACTTCGTACAAGTTTTCTCTACTGAACTAGTATATAATCAGGTCATCGTGGGAGATTAGGAATAACTCTTTCTTGAAGAATCCAATCTTGATCCAACTTGTGGGTTTGGAAAAAGGACTCATAGAGGAATACCATAGGACAAAATTGAATACCTTGGAGATCCGAAATTAGATAGATATAAAAAAATTCAATATCGAGTTCCTAGAAGGAAAGAAAAAGTATGCATTCAAGGATCACTACAGTAAGGACCACATATCAACAGTCAAGGGTAGGTCTGCTACATTAGAGTATGTATGATTAGTGTTTGCATTTGAATTTTATGTATCATCTCTGACATATGTTTTTGCAGGATAACGTAAGTATATTATTTTGTATTTGTTTGGGTCTTGCTTGTTAATGCATGTGCATGAAGGATGACACTTTAGAAAAACTCAGACACATACTAGAAGGACATGCAATGCCAAAGAACCATTACTTGAAGCAAGCACAATAGTACCTCAACAGATGCAAGTGATCCAAGAAGAAATGTCGAGTCAAATGTTAGGTCTTTTCAAAAAGCCAGTGTCGTAAAAGAGTCATCATTGCAAATTTGTAAAAGAACCATCATTGTAAATTTGTAAAAAAGCCATCATTGAACAAGTAATTATTGTAAAAGAGCCATCATTGAACGAGTCATTATTGTAAAAGAGTCAATCTGCCTAGAGTTGAAGAGGCATTGTTGGAAGGTATAGGAGTCATTGTTGGGATGATGTCATGGTTTGGTTGCAGGTCATAGTGTGATTGGGTGTTCGATCAAGTACAATAAAATCATTGTAAATCATATTGTATTGTGGAACATTGTCCCTGGTATGAGAGTCCACACTCTTGTCTCACTTCTGATCATTATAGGGTGGCAGGGAGGTGCTAGGAAGGTGCATGAAGTCACCTACAGGTTGGAGCTTGTGAACACTTCAGGGTGGTAGGTTGGTCTAGGATGTTGGGGCATCCATTCAGTTGACTACTGAAGAAACCAAGGTGTTGATGCGTTCTTCCAGTTGGAGCTATAAAATAATGTTTTTCTAGAATTCTAGGAAGTTGTAACTTTCATTTTAGTTGGGGTTGAAGATTAAAGAATTTATTAGAAAAGCGTTGGTGGTTTTTGACTTGGAGGGGGTTTTCCACTTAAAATTCTTGTTCCTATTGTGTTCATTTGTTTACTGTTGTTACTAGATAAACATTAATAATAATTGAAGATTAACTAATGCTTTGAAAATATTTAAAAGTGATAATTACGAACGAATATTGATTCGCCCCCCTCTTAGCATTTTCCAACAATTGGAATCAGAGCTTGGTTCATTCAATAACAGTATAAAAACTGGAAGGAGATCATGGAATACAACAAGAATAGAGTTCCTTTTTTCAATGGAAATAACTATGCACTTTGGAGTGGAAGAATGCAGGTTCATTTTCTAGCACAAGGATACAAAGTATGGGAAATTGTTGAAAAAGGCTTCACATCGACCCCGGATGAACAAGGTAAGAAAAATATGGTATATGATGCAAAGGCTAAGGATCTTATTATCAATGGGCTTATCAAATCTGTCTATCTTAAGGTTTTTATTTTCAAAACTGTTAAATAGGTATGGGACAAGCTTGAGAATATATATGTAGGTGACTCACAGGTGAAAGAAGCAAAGCTTCAAATTTTCAAGGAAAATTTTGAGCAACTCAAAATGAAGGAAGATGGAGATATTGTTGCATACTTTCAGCCTGTTTATGAAACAACAAATACATTGGAATGTTTGGGAGAACCTGTTGATACAAAAATTGTTGTCTGAAAGATCCTTAGAACCTGGCGAGCAAGATTCAACCCAAAGGTATCTGTCTTGGAAGATAGATCAAATTTGACCAACATCAACATCGATGGATTGCATGGAATTCTTACGGCATATGAAATGAGGATTGAAGAAGGGGATTGCACATATCACTTAGAAACATCATTTGCAACATCCAAGAAGACTAGTAAGGACAAGCAGACTTCGAAAGCAAAAACTTGTAGTTATAAGGATGAAGAAAAGGAAGAAGATGAAGAAGAATTTTCGGATAAATAATTTTCCTACTTCAGGTGCAAAATGAGAACAGGTACGAGAAAATTCAAAGGTAAAATTCCATTAATATGTTTTGATTGTGGTGAGGTTGGGAATTTTGCAGCCAAGTTTCCTCACAAAAATGAGGCTATTATGAAGGGAAAAAAAGGTCCTAGGAAGTACAACAAGCAAGGTAAGAAGAAATGGTTTAAGGAAAGTTTCTTCTCCAAAGAAGATAGCTCTTCATCTGATGAAGACATTGATAACAAAGAAGAAATCAATGGAAGAGTATTGTTTATGGCTAAGCACAATGAGCAAGAGGCATCTGATGAAAAAGGAGAAGAAGAGATGATTGAGGTTGAATCTCAAAACGAAATGACCAGGGTTATCGAAGAGCTCAAGGCCGAAAAGAAGCATGTCAAAACTCTTGAAGACGAATTAAAGATAGAAAGGGAACATGTCCTAAATCTTAAAATCAAGGTTGAAGAATACAAACGAATTGAATAATCACTCAGGAAAGAATCAAAAGGAAAGAAACAAGGAAACAAAGGCATTTGAAGCTAAAATGGTCTCTCTATGAAAGGAAGTGAAAAATGGAAAAAATCTTCAAAACTACACCAACAACTCAAAGGAACTAGAAGAACTCATCAAAATAAAGTGATCATGCAGTGACAAGAGTGGTGTTGGTTACAAAGAAAAATCTGAAAAGGAGTCAAGCCCTTCTATGAAAAAAGAAGAAGATGGATATTCAAAATCTACCAAGCAGGTAGATCTCTAAGCTAAATCAAGAGATCAAGTCTCGCAGGAAGAACCACGGAAAACAATTCCTCGAAGAAGAATTGCTCCCAGATATCAAACTATCTTTTATGGTCACTACTATTCATGTGGAAGGTTTGGACATAGAGTTGTAGAATGTCACATGTATGTTTGGAATGAATATAGTTCCAGGAGATCTTTAAGAAATGGATATTCCAGAACTCAACAGAATATCAACAAATTTGATCATTTGAGAGATGATGTCAAATGTTACAAATGTAACAATTTTGGACATCTGGCTAAATATTGCAGACTTGGAAGCTCTTCAAAGGAATTCTTGCAAAATCAAAATGAACAATATGGAAAACGAAGACTCAAAAATGTGCTAATTCTCTCAAGGCTCAAAGCAACAAAAACATTTGGTCTATTGACAGTGGTTTCTCAACGCATGTGACTAGAGATAAAAATAAGTTCATATCCTTGAAGGAAGAGAAGGATGGAACAATGTCTTTTGGAAATGATGGGTCTTCAAACATCATAGGAGTAGGTATGATCACACTTGGAAGCAAGGATGCATTAGCGAAGGATGTGTTGTTGGTTGAAAATATGAATCACAATCTTCTCAATGTTTGAAAGATGTGCAATCAAGGACACACAATGCTATTCAACTCTAAGAAATGTGAATTCAGGAAAGGAAAATTTGGAAAAATTGTGGCTACAACAAGCAGAGATCCAAATGACATATACATTTTGGATGAAACACCTAAAGGGTGATTTTTGGAAAAAGAAGATGAGAGTTGGTTATGGCACAAACGAATGGGACATATAAATTTCGACAATTTGGTCAGGATTAGCAAAAAGGAAGCAGTAAGAGAAATGCCTAAAATTTCAAAACCTACCAATGTGATATGTGAATCTTTTTGGCATGGAAAACAGAGAAAATTTGAATTCAAGACAAAGGAACACTTTGTGTCACGTCCATTGGAATTAATCCATACTGATCTATGTGGTCCTATGAGAACAAAAGGTTTAGATGGTGAATTATACTTTATGCTAATGACAGATGATTACACCAGAATGACAACCGTCAATTTCTTAACGAAAAAATATGAGGCATTCAAATGTTTCAAATCTACAATGAATTGGTCAAAAATGAAACCGATTTAAAGATAAAATGTTTGAGATCAGATAATGTTGGAGAATTCACGTCTAAAGCATTTCATCAATACTGTGACGAAAATGGAATAAAAAGGCAATTCTTAATAGCTACAATACCACAACATAATGGAGTTGCCGAAAGAAAAAATAGAACCGTACAGGAAATGGCTAGAACAATGTTAAATGACTCAAAATTGGATGTTAAATTCTGGGTTCAAGCAATCGACACAACTGTATTCATTATAAATAGAGGTATGCTCAGGAACAATTGTAACATGACTCCGTATGAACTATGGAAGGGAAGACCGACTAACGTCAAATACTTCAAAATATTTGGAAGTAAATGCTACATCAAAAGAGAACAACAAAAATAGGGCAAGTTCGATTCCGATGTTGATGAAGGTATTTTTGTTGGTTATTCACACAAAAGAAAGGGTTATTGATGCTACAATCTTAGGTGAAAACAAATAGTTGAAAGCATAAATGTTATTTTTGATGAAGACTGTGTTCTAAAGAATAACAATGAGATCATCTCTAAGGGGCTTGAGGTAGAATCTGTGAAGGATGAAGAAGAAGCTCCAGAACAAGACCAATCAAATAAGGAAACAATCGTAAACCAAGAGGAAATAAGAAATGATCAACATGATGTACAAGAAACTTCTCCAAAAAATTTAAAAGAATGGTGTCAAAAGAATCATCCGTCAAATCAAATCATCGACAACATAAATGGAGGAATTAGAGCTAGAAGAAGTC
This sequence comes from Pinus taeda, assembly GCA_000404065.3. Taxonomy (NCBI): domain Eukaryota; kingdom Viridiplantae; phylum Streptophyta; class Pinopsida; order Pinales; family Pinaceae; genus Pinus; species Pinus taeda. The sequence goes on along the minus strand of APFE030495079.1, from coordinate 40,821 downwards.
GACACCTTTGTTGATAAGCAAGCCCACCTTGCTCTTTTAGAACATTTTGAGCCTAGCAATTTTGAGGAAGCTAGTCAAGATGAATATTGGATAGCAGCTATGAATGAAGATCTGGATCAAGTTGAGAAGAACGACACTTAGGAATTGGTTCCACGACCAAAGGATAAAAATGTTATTGGAACTAAATGAGTCTTCAGAAACAAATTGAATGATGACGGATGAGTTACCAGGAATAAGGCAAGATTAGTCTACAAAGGATATGCACAAGTAGAAGGAATTGATTTTGAAGAAACATTTGCTCTCATTTCCAGAATGGAATCTATTAGGATGTTTCTCGCTTATGCATGCTCGAGAAAAATCAAGGTGTACCAAATGGATGTTCATTTTGCCTTTCTAAATGGTGATTTAGAAGAATAAGTTTACATTGAACAACCTGAAGGTTTTTTGCTCTCTAACAAGGAAGACTACACCTGTAGATTAAAGAAGGCACTATATGGTCTCAAACAAGCTCCTAGAGCTTGGTATGTTAATCTTGATGGATAACCTAACAATTATCGAGGTATATGTGGACGATATAATCTTTGGAAGCAATGATGAAAAATTAAATAAAAAAATTGCCACAAAGATGCAAAGTGAGTTTGAAATGTCTCTACTTGGAGAGTTGTCATACCTTTTAGGGCTTTAGATATCTTAGTAGGATAAAAGAATATTTATATATCAAACCAATTACATAAAGGAAATGCTCAAGAAATTTAGGATGGAATACTGCAAGCCCATCCTTACCCTGATGGTAATAGGTTGCAAGTTAATTTTAGAAGATTCATTAAAGGATGTGGACCAGAGGTTGTATAGATCTATGATTAGCTATCTTCTATATGTGATAACTTCTCGTCCAGACATAATGTAGGCAGTTGGACAAGTAGAAAGATTCCAAGCAGCACCAAAAGAATCTCATATTATTGTCATCAAAATAATTCTTTGATATCTTAGGGGCATAACAGAATATGGTTTATGGTATCCCAAAGGCAATGATCTAGTTATCCAAGGTTATACAAATGTAGATTAGGAAGGAAGTGTTGATGATTGAAAGAGTACCGGTGGAGAAACATTCTATCTAGGTGGTTTCCTTGTTTCATGGTTAAGTAAAAATCAGTCTTCAATCTCGTTATCCACAGCAGAAGTAGAATATATCGCGGCAACAACTTGTTGTACTCAAGTTCTCTGGATGAAGAAAAATTTGCAAGATCATCAACTCAAGTTTGATGAGCTTATTCCCATCTTATGCGATAACATCGATGCCATCAGTATCTCTAAGAATCCTATGATGCATTCCAAAACAAAACACATTCTGATCAAACATGATTTCTTTAGAGAGCAGGTTGCTGAAAAGAATATCAAGCTTGAATATGTTGGCACAAAGGAACAAATTGCTGACATCTTTACCAAACCATTACCTCGTGAAGCATTTGAGTATCCTCACGAAAAGATTGGGATTCTCCCAAGTTCTCATTAGACTCTTTCTCTTATCTAACTAAGTAGAAAGGGGGAGTTGAGGTGTTTACAAGTTCACAGGATGACAGTTTGTCAGAGGTAGTTACCCTTTTCCATTGATGAAAAAGGGGAAGAGAAGGAAATAGGAAGAGGTTTCATGATCACAGGGAGAGTACTTGTGTTGCCATCAATGCCAAAAGGGGAGATTGTTGATTAGAGGTTGTCATTGATGTCAACCCAAGTAGCACTAGGGGCTACCCTGATATTGCATGGGAATTTTGACTTGACAAATCATCCTAGTCAAGGATCTTCTATATGTATTCTACTCGTTGATATGTTTCCATTGATATATGGCATACCACATAGTTTTTCACTGTTTGAGAGTTATTTCTATTTGAAGTTAGTACCCCTAGTTAGTTGGCTAAAACCCATGGGGTTGTGGCATGGAACTCATCATTGGTTGTGGTTATTGAATAGTCCATAATTAATAATGTTTTATGCTCCTAAAATCCCTCCAACGTTCACTTTTTGAGGACCCTCTCAACTCAAGACATTTCTATAAATAGTGACCCTCATATCCTCCTCTAGCAAGCACGTTTCAACGAACTATCTTGTGAGAAGACCTATGTAATTTTTTGGTCCTCATGAACTTCTAACACATGATGTTTTGTAGGGAGTTTAAGGTTTCATTTAGGTCTAACTATGGCACAAAATTATGATCAAGTTTGAAGGTTTGTTTTGAAGCAAGTTTAGAGCCTTGGATTCTAGGATTTCACTGCTTCAAACAGGACATCGTGGAATTTTCGCTATAACTATTTTTATACAAGGCTTCAAAATCTGAAATTAAAACCCAATTTATATGAAATATTTATAAACCTTGTGATCAAATTTCAGATCTTGGTTCGCTATATTTTTAGATATATGATTTATGTAAGTTAGGGTTTTTGCAGGCTCTTGAATTCCATGTCAAATAGGTGACCTTGGGAAAATAATCATAACTTTCTCTCTGAGCATTGGATTCAAATTTCATAAATAGTGACAGAAGTAAGATAGTCTGTAGTTTGTTGGTTATCATTTTCAGGGTTGAATGTTACAACAATGATGTGTGGCACTTCATACAAGTTCTCTCTACTAAACCAATCTATAATCGGGTCATCGTGGGAGATTGGAAATAACGCTTTCTTGAATAATCCAACATTGATCAGACCTATGGGGTCCAAAAGAGGACTCATAGGTATACTACAGGACAAAATTTCAGACCTTGGAGATCCAAAATTACATATATACAATAGATTCAATATCGAACTCCTAGAAGGCAAGAAAAAGTATGCATTCAAGGATCATTGCAGTAAGGACCACACATCAACAATCAAGGGTAAGTCTGCTACAGTAAGGTATGTATGATTAGTGTTTTCATTTGAATTTTGAATATCATCTCTGACATATGTTTTTTCAGGATAACATAAGTATATTGTTTTGTATTTGTTTGGGTCTTGCTTGTTAATTCATGTGCAGGAAGGATGACACTTTAGAACAACTTAGACACATACTAGAAGGACATGCAATGCCAAAGTACCATTACTTGAAGAAAGCATAAAAATACCTCAATCACTGCAAGTGATCTAAGAATAAATGTCGAGTCAAGTGTCAGATCTTGTCAAAAATCCAGTGTTGTAAAAGAGTCATCATTGTAAATTTGTAAAAGAGTCATCATTGTAAATTTGTAAAAGAAACATCATTGAAAGATCCATTATTGTAAAAGAGTCAATCTACCTAGAGACGAAGAGGCATTTTTGGGAGGTATAGGAGTCACTATTATGATGATGTCATGGTTGGGTTGTAGGTCATAGTGTGATTGGGTGTTTAGTTAAGTACAAGAAAATCATTGTAAATCACATTGTATTGTGGATCATTGTCCCTGGTACAGGAGTCCACACTCTTGCCTCACTTCTGATCATTATAGGGTGGCAGGGAGGTGCTAGGAAGGTGCATGAAGTTGCCTACAGGTTGGAGTCTATGAACACTTCAGGGTGGTAGGTTGGTCTAAGATGTTGGGGCATCCATTCAGTTGACAATTGAAGAAACCAGGGTGTTTGGGCGTCCTTCCAGTGGGAGCTGGAGAAGAATGCCTTTATAGAATTCAGGGAAGTTGTAACATTCATTTTAGTTGGGGCTGAAGATTAAAGAATTTATTAAAAAAGTGTTCGGTGGCTTTTGACCCTAAAGGGATTTTCCACCTAAAATTATTGTGCCTATTGTGTTCTTTTGTTTATTGTTGTTACTGGATAAACACTAATAATAATTGAAGATCAACTAATGCTCTCAAAATATTTAAAAGTGCTAATTTCTAAGGAATACTTATTCACTCCCCCTCTCAGTATTTCCAACAATTTACTCAGAAATTGGGCAAGGATATAGGGGCTCAAACAGAGGTATAAATTGACTAAGCTCGGGTTGGAGCTTCTTAGTGAGCAGAGAAACAGGTTATTCACTTATAGGTTGTGCTCAGTTGAGCAGAGCAATTGTATTACATCTTTGATCATCATATTAATGCAAGCAGACATTGGGGTTTTTAGCAGTTTTCTTTCCCAGGAAAAATATTACTTGCATGCGTGTGATTTCTTATTGCATGTCTGAGATTTTTGTGTAAATTGTGAATTAATCCATAGAGCATTTATAGTAGGTTTGTGTCTTTGATTTTGATTAAAACTTCATGAGAAGTTGCAAAATCTACACCATAATTTCCACACTTGTTGTAGGCAGGTTAGTTAAGAACCACCCTATTACATGCTTTGAAATGGTAGCATACATGCCTTCCTCTCAACATAAAAAATACTCCCATAGCATATCCACCCACATTTGTCTCCACTTCGGAGGGATTTTGCAAGTTCAATAACATGAGAACTAACACTTGATTGATCTTCTTCTTTAACCCCTAAAACATCATTTGGTGACCCTTTCCACATTGGGAAATATTTCCACTTGTTTTTATGGTGTGGAGTGGGAACTACCATTATTGAAAATGAGGCTATGAAATTCCTTAGGTATTGTGTTGCATCAATGAAATTCCTAACCTTAGAAACATTACTATTCTCTGACCACTTCATGATGGCATCCATCTGTGTAGGATTGATATTCTACTCTCCAACAACTATCACATATCCTAGATACACCAAAGACTACTTTGCAAACTCACACTTCTTGAGATTTTCTAGTAGTTGGTGCTACTTTAATGTCTCTAGTTCCTACATCAAACGTGATATGTGCTCCTCCTAGGTAGGATTGGATACCAGTATATCATCCAAATAAACAATAACAAATGAATCTATGAAAGAGAACAATATATCATTCATTAACCTCATAAATGTAGTTGGTGAATTGCATAGTCTAAACGACATAATTAACCACTCATACAAACCTTGCCTAATGCTTAAGGTGGTATTTTAGGTATCTTCTTCTTTGACCCAAACTTGGTGATACCCTGATTTTAAATTGAATTCATGAAGTATTTGGCTTGCTGCAATTGATCCAATGAATCATTTATCCTAGGCAGGAGGTATATATTCTTGAGTGTAATTTTATTCAATGTCCTATAATCAATGCATATCTGCCAAGTCCCATCCTTGTTAGGAGAAATTATAAGGGTGACCCACATGGTGAGCTATTTGATTGAAGAACACCTTGTTCTAGTAGCTTCTGCAACTACTTCTTCACCTCATTTTCCTATATAATGGAATTCTTGTACAACCTAGTGTTTTAGCAAAAATGAGTCTGATAATAGCTGGATCTCATTCTCCACTTCCCTCTTAGGTGGTATCCCTTTAGGTTCCCAGAACAGACCTTTGTATGCTTGCATCAACTCTTCTATTTGTTGTTTCTGTTTTGTAGTACACCCCTCCAGGGATGACCTAGATTTCATGGAATCTTCTACAAACTGATTGTATCTTAAAAGTAACAAAACATATTTCTTGCTAGAACTAATCAACATTTTGGCCTAGTTGGCACTTACTAACAAGATCATTGACTTTCTCTTGTGTGCGTTGATGATGAAGGATTTTTTGTCCTTGATGAGGTGACATTAATTATCTCTCTGCATGAATATCACATCCCACATGTACCTATAGGGACTCAAAAACACACCACCACATACATCTAGTAGAAATACATCCAATTCTACGTCATTAATAATTAACTCAACATTGATTGCAAATTTGATTATGCACTATTTGGTTACCTTTATCTTTGCCTCCTTCTTGACCCATCTTAATGGATATGGGATAGGATGGTCCTGAGTCTCCAATCCTAGTTTCTTGACCATATCTATCACTATGACATTTTTCTATGATCTTGTGTTAAATAGAGCATCATTTTCATATTCTTGACATGTATCTTTATATGGAAAAGTTCAACCATTTAATTCTCTTATTATTGTTGAAGTCTACTTAGATTCACCCCCTTCTACACTTATGTACCAATAATATTCTCATCCAAGTTTGAGCTAATTTTCACCTAATTACTCAACTGTGGCCATGATATTTTTCTTCTTACCATATTTCTTTCAATTCTTTGGGTTGAGCACTAGATGCAGCTTCCAAAACTTATCCTATGTATGACCATTAATGTTATTGTGGTTGTTGGGATTTTTGCACTGGTTTTTTGTGGATGTTGTCTTTTTGTATGTTCCCCCTTTCCACCTTTTCTTCCCCTCCTTGGAAGCTTCTTGGTGCTCCTTCCTCTTTGACCCACTTGATTTTCCTTTCTTACGGCCTATGTTCTCTAGGTATTGTACCTAAGCACAAGCCTCATCCACTATTCTGGATTTTAAAAACATCACTTGCTATGTAGACCCCCCCATATATGTGACGAGTATGTATGGGTTCTTTGGGAAGAAATACAACATTATGGCTATATTTCTAATTTTTTTTGTGTACTCATGTACACTCTACCACTCTCCACCTAAATTAATGCCATCAGATCTACTAGTCATCTACACACTCTATAGGCTAAAACTATAACTTTATAAGAATTTTGAAATCCTCTCATTTAGTCGCTAGAGGATCTCCCTCCAACCTTAGGGTTTTTGTGTGGATTTCTCACCAAGTCAGGGCATGGCCCTATAATTTTAG
>APFE030495079.1:0-16596 GCA_000404065.3 Pinus taeda | reverse complement strand
CAGCTCTCCGTCCACCCTCCGCCCGATCCCAGGATTGAAGCAACACCGGGTAATTTAGTTTTTCATTATGGTTATGTTATCTGGCAGCAAACACCTCTGCCTCTGTCTTGTTCATGTCTGAATGGTCTTTGGTCAATTCTCAACTCTGTTAAGCTCATGTTGGATCAGATTTGGCTGTCTGATAGCCATAATCTTCAGTCGATTTTAGTAATGCGCCCCTGCGTGGGCAGTCATGTGTCTATTTTGTGTAACGCCGCACCTTAGTGCTTTAGTTTTTATGTCGGCTGGGCCTCTCTGGAGAGACGATGTTAATTTTGAAAAGGGTTATGGGAAATTTAGCTGATGCTGCCCCTGCGTGGGAGCCTTTGAATGCTGGGAATTTTGTAGACACAACCCCTGCGTGGGAGCTTTCTGTGCTCAAGCCAGAAATCCAGGGTGCAACTGCTGGCCCTGGACGGCATGCTTCACTGATTGTAAAAGTTTCAATGTACATATAATACAATAGTTTAGATAGTCTTTTACCGAGAAAAAAAAAAAAAAACAATAAACATCTCAAACGATGAATGCTCAAACAAACATATGACACTTGGCCAAGATTTGGGTCGACCAGACAGTTTGATGGTCCTGTAATGTGTTTGGTTGAACCAAAATCTATTAGTGGCTTGCATTTCTCGATCATTTGTAGGGCATCTCATGTAGTTGGGGATCTCTCTTCGTTTGTAACATGAATTCTACATACAAGCTCAAGGAAACTTAGCCTGTTGTTGGTCATCAACTTGCAAGGAGATGGGTATGACTCATTGGCTACGTGAGTAGTCAATTTGGTGGCATTTATAGCCCCTAAACATTGATACCAATTTAGAGGACTTCCTCATGCCTAAATTGTTACTAGAATCTTAGGTAATTAAGCATGTGGAAGGGTTGTTGCAGAGACTTTGTTCTGGCACTATGTTGACATATATGTTTTTCTGAGTCAACACTTTCATAATTGTATGATGTCCATTGTAGTCTTTATTGTCGAATCTAGAGTCATGCAAGCCTAGGATAATCATCTTCCAACATTAGATTTATTAGGATTAAAACATAGCATTAAGTAAGATTAATCCAATATTGAATAGCATGGAACTTTGTTAAACACATTCTTAGCTTTTAACCATAAAATATAGCCAAGGGAATAACATGATATCTTGTATATATCTTGAAGCCAAAACCATAATAAGAGCTATAACAGATAGGTATTTTATATGAAGAGTGAGTATTATGTCCATATCAAAGTAGGATAGGGTATTCTGTATGATGAAAAGATGGAAATAGAGAGACTCAACATCTCCCACTACTTGGTCCCATCACATTTCCTCATGCAACTCCCAACTACTTTAGCTTAGGGACAACTATGTGCAGTTCTCCCCAGTCAAAGGCTAGGTGTCCATATACTCTGGGATTATAATACCACAAAATACTTTCAAGTTGGACCCATTGAGTCCTTTCCTCTTATACCTCCCACACTATGTGTGCCTTAGAAAATTGTGTAGGGTACCAAATGATAGGAAAATGAGTTTGGATAATAGGCTACCCTATTGAGTGCCAAACTGAAATAAGGATAATCCATAGGGTTTCTTTTCTCAAGGTAGTTTGGTTACATTCCCTAAAGTCATAAGCAAACAAGAAAGCCTCCAAAGAATGAGTTTTGACGAAATCTTGATATTATGTAACTGCATACCTTTGATGATGTCAAATAGTTTACTAAATCCATAGGGTCCTATCTGAGCCTTTGATAGTCATCCATGATGATCCTTGGGATTAGATATTCATCCCTTACCATGGGTCTGGCCTCTATTTCGATCTGGTGTAAAAGTCTTCTTTCTTTTTCCATTATATTAAATTGAGAGTGTAAGATGTAAAATATCTAAGATGGATGTCCCCAACATAAGGATTAGGGCTCCAACGAGAATTATTTGGAAGAAGAAAATCAAATAAGTGCAATTCACACAATAAGTTATGATTTTGTGAGTTAGCCGAAAAGAAAACATCTATGGAGTCTTGTGATGGTTTTATATTGCGAGGTTTCCCTGATGACACTGCTTCAACCTACAATGGTCCACTCTTCATGTAGTAAAATAAGATACACCCTAGAGGGTGTTTTGCATGACATTTCATCTAAACCCATTTCACAAGCAACTCGTTTTTGCTCATGTGCTTGTGCAAAACATTCCTTGCTTGTATTCTTTAATTTTTGTTTTCCACTTGTCCTTCTACGTAAGGTACATTGTAAATTAAACCAAATTTGTCCCATCTTTTTTATGATTTGTCTTTGACTTTCTTTATTGAAAATTTTGTGGTCAAAGAGCTCATCCAGGTAAAGTAAGTCAGGCTTAAACTCGACAAAGGTATAGGTGTTGATAATATTGTCATCCAAATGTCATTGATAATTTGTTGGATATGTTTAACACATTCCTCTAAATAGTTAAAAGCACTAAGGTGAGGACCCTCATATTTTTCTATAGCATCGAATAGTGTCTAAATTACTCATTTTTGGCTTAGCCCTAAGTTTCTAGTTTTTTAACAATAGTCTTTTATTTTGTCTTTTTAATGCTTGATAGCTTGGACTATAAATGTGAAAGGGTTTAGGTCCTATAAACACACCTTTTCTCTTTTTAACCCATTGGACTGTTCTTCCATTGGCTCCTTTGTTTGCCCTTGCGTGAAAGTGTAGGCTCAAAGTTCCCCAACGTGCCTGGTTCCTAATAGAAGAATGGTTTGAAGAACCCTTCTTCCTCTGATCACTTTTCTATTGGGGCCAAGGGTAAATCAAGACCTCCGCCAGGCTCCCAATAAATCCTCTCAATCAATTACTCCAATTTTTCATGGGGTTCAAACTGATAAGATTTCGTGGTAATTTAGATTTTGAGACTAGCAACCCATTTTTTTTCCTTATTGTTGGTGCAACTTGGTTCAAATAGAGGTGGAGGTTGATGAATTTCCTCAATCCAGCACCTCTTTTGGAGACAAAACTTGATCTTGAGGTTCTGTTCGAAATTCAATCTAAATGTTTCATCGAAACCCCTGGGAATTAATTTTCCATGGAATCCTCAATTTCTCCAATTCGCCTTCCATTGTCATCGTAACCAACCCTTGGTGGTATAACCCCGTGTTAGGGTTTTTCTTCTTCCTGACTATTGCAACCATTCTTGTCAAACTTGTAACCAAGTTTAAAGATACATTCAGTTGCTCTTTCCCTATGAGGTGCGCTTGAATGTGAACATGGTAGTGATTCTTTCATCAGAGAGTTGGTTCTTTCATCCAAAGATACAAGCCATATGTTTCAACATTTCTACACACACATATTTCCCAGAAATATAACAAAAATAGTGGAGGCCAAGCTTCAAAGATTTTCAGTTTTAATCAACTTTATAAGATAAATGAGAGAAGTCAAAGAAAAAAGGACAACTCAGGATATAGAGCTCAAAGCACCAAGAACTCTATATATAAAACATAGAGCCTAAAACCATGAGATTTACTATAACTATTGAGTTAGAGGAAGATGAAATGGACAGAGAAGAAGTTGAGTGATATGCTTCATGAAATACAACTCGAAAATATGATTTCAACCCCTCACACAGGCATATGCATTAACACTTTAACGTAGATGAATCTGTAGACAAGTCTGAAATATCAAAGTATATATTATTGCATGAATTCAAAAGAGGAAAACATACAAGATGGATGAAACATGGAAATAACGCACTGTAATACTTCAGAGGAGGAATCATCACCAATCCTATAATATTATGCAAGACTACATGACTAAGTGATAGAGTTTTCACAAAAATAACGGACTTTCTTTTTATATTTCAAAACCCTTTTTCACTATTGTGACCCCTATTTATAAGAAGAGGGGGTGCTTTCAATCATGATTTCATACATAAAATCCCGAGCCGAGTTTTCAGCTGTCAAGTCAGCTTTCTCTCTCAGTTAGGGGAGATTCTATATCCAAGAAACATTAAGAACAATAATAATGGCCTCACAAAGGAAGGCACATCACAAAATCACGGAACATGTGAGACATTAATGCAAAATCCTAGTGCCCATCCCTGTAATCACTTCTATTTCACGGCTGCATTTAGTTCATGGCATAGGATCCTGCACTGCTCAGTTAGATCTTGCCATTCCGTCTTTAAAACCTTTGGCTCCAACCTTGAGAACAGGTTACGATGAGCCACTTCTGGGGGTGCCCATACTCGGTTTTAGATGCTCCCTCTCCCGATTCACTGCTACAGCCACCTCCGAGACCAACTCTGTCACTTCGGCCTTAAATTTTCTACTCAAGCCCTCGGGGCTCTGCTTTGCCTGGTCTCATAGGCTTGATCTCCTATATCTTCTTCTGCAGCTACTTTCGGCATTGACCTCATTAATTTCCGCCATAAAAACCTTATGAGCACAATCGACGCCCTAATCTAGCTTGGAGGTGCGTTATCAGTTTAATGATGGAAGTCCCAAGGGGCACGAGCATTCACCCCTTCATACAAGTGAAAGAGCACAAGCTTATACATTTGGAATGGGTGAAAGGGCACCTTTGGATTCCCCCCCTTAGCCTCTTTTTATTATAACCCCTTTATTGAAATTCCTTATACGACCGGAGTTGGAACCAAGGGCTTTGTGCTTCGTTGCTAAGCTGCACAGGGGGGCTCTTCCTTTATAACTTGAAAATACTTTCGATCACTCCTTACACTGCATTGATCAATTTCCCGGACATGAAATCTGTAAAAATTGCAAGACATAACATATCGCATCCGGGGCCCCTTTCCTGATCGCGATCGCAGCTAGGGAGGTGTATTGACAGTAGGAAGAAACTTCACTTTGCGCAATCGCCAATCACTAATACCTTGGGGTGACGTCATCATTCCACTTGTCACCCTGTGAGTGGTGACATGTGTCACCCAAAAACGGCCCCATAAGACCCCCAAAAACACCAAAAATGAGTGACACATGACCACCCGTCACGTCAGCATTCTTTTTGCCACGTCATTGCTGACGTCAACTGCCATGTCAGCTTCGAGAACCAATCACATGCCACCATGTGGCCCCCTAGAGGAGACCGAAAAAGATCTGCCCGACCCTGTCTTTCATGCTTTTCCTTTGTATTTGATTTTTTCGGCCCCCCGACAATGTTACACAAAAATCGAAAATCAGCCTCTGCAAGGTCTTTGAAGTTTTATATTATGAGACTACTGTGATGTAGGATGCGGGATGTGAGATTGTGCCATGTGGAGAAGAGAGAAGGGGGTGGCCTGCCCCTATTTTTTCAACCATTTTATTTGTCAATTAATTTCTCGGCCCCTCGGTAATATTACATCGTATCACAATCAGCCCCCCGACACAGTCTACAGGACTTAAATCCCATCGATACTGATAAACGTGGTTCCCTAACCTGCTGACACTGATATATGATATCGGTGATTGGCGGATCGCAGTTTCTACAATTACTGATGTTCTTTTCCTCCTGGTCCCTGCTGATACAGATATGCGATTACGATGAACTGTCCCAAGTCCTGATTGCGATTTTTCTTCAACACTTAGCCATTTTCCTCAATCAACTGGGATTTTCAGGGGCAACCTTCTACAGGCTCTAAATTATGATCTGGGAACCCTTTTTTGGACTTCTATATACCACTGCAAATATTTTTCCAAGCATTATGAAATGGATAGGATCTCATCAAGCTCTGATAACTTCTATGGCTCAGGAAATGGCTTCAAATTCATTGTTCTCATGCATTATGGGCCACTGATCATTTGCAAAGAAGTGAGTGAGTAGTAAATGACAACGTTCCCACTATAAGGATGTTCACATTGAGGCATGCCTTATGACTGGTTGATGCTTCACTCGTGTCATGAGATTTTTTTCGATAATGGTCATGGATTAGCTATAATTACTACACCATCCCAACAACTTAGCCCTTGGGAACACAAGACCATCCCAACAAGATAATAACATGATATGTGGTATTTAACATAAGTGGGAAATTTTATTTTGTTGTAATGAGACACATACACTCATAAAACATAATGTTTATGAAATGTATCAAGACCACACAAAGGCTAGAAAATGAACTAGTACTGGTGCTACAAAGTTGTAGCTAATGCTTGGCATGGTTATGTTTGATAAGTTGTAAACGACCAAACAATACCATGAGTGGTTAATGATACTCAGGTGTTGTGAGAACATGATCATAATTCCACAGTTAATGTTTATAGAGTATCAATGCTACCCTATTAAGAGTGGTTATGATGGCTACGAAATGAATGCCATATAGACAATCTTGCTACAATGTGGTCGATATAGAGTCAACCATGTTAAATAAGTGCATAGACTGTTATAGAATGGTCGACATGTGTACATGCTGCTGCAAAATGGTGGTATATACAGGTTGCCTATAGGATGACAATATGTGTATGAACTTGCTACAGAATAAGAGGGTGTATACAACTATTGTAAAATGGTGATATGTGCACGCAATTGCTAAAGAACAAGAGTGTGTATGCATCTGCTACAAAATGGTAATATGTGCACATAGTTATTGCAGAATAAGATTGTTGTATGAGCCTACTACAAAATGATTAACAAATGCATAGGCTTCTACAGAATGAGTCAGAGTGAGAGTTAGGTGGAATAGATTATTACAAGGGCTTGCCCAAAGGCATGAGCGCTACAATTTTTTTTATAGTGCCCACATGATTTTTTAATTTGGAGCTTCTCAACCTCAAATCCTTTGTTGATTACTTAAGGCACTAGGATAGTATCCACCCTTACCTTGCAAAACCATGAATCAAAAGTTTGTCATAGAAATGGAAATGGTGATGCTTTGCTGAAATATACCAAAAACATGGAAAAATAAAATTATCCTTTTTTCTTCTTTTCTTTTTTCCAAACCTGTATGTCTGGTATTGATTTTTAGATGAGTTTGTCTAGCCGGGCCCCAAAGGGGTTTTCACAACCAAATACAATTTTATTTGGTGGAGCTACCCTTTAAACCTTTTTCTAACATCACCAAGCTAGTAGTGCTTGAGGATAGGTTCTCAATAATATATATATATATATATATATATATATATATATATATTATATATATATTCTCCTTTGTTTTTTTCTCTTTTTCATTTTCTTTATATGTTCATTGAACTTGGAAAAAAAAACATGGGAATTCAGGCATTGGTTGTGAAACCACCTTTCTTACAACCTCAAGATCAACTTGCTGAATCAATTCTTCTTTTGACATTGGTTTTAGATACAACCTTAATCATGTTGGACATTGGATAAACCAACACTCCTTGTGTGTTTCGACATGGACTAACCACCTCTTCTAGATCCTTATCTTTGGTGATGTGATTATTTACTAACACTTGCAGGTTCTGGTCTAACGACAATCATGATTCCCAACAAATCAATGACCATTTTCCATTAGTGGAGTCATGTTATCATCTATATATGAAGTTTAACTGATCAATTATCATAAACAATGTCAACCTTGTATGGTCCCAACCACCACGTGTAAAATTTTCCTTTAAAATCTTTGTGTTTGGAATCGAAGAGAAGTTCATGGTCTCATTCCTTAAACTTATCTCTTGATGAATTTTTCATGCCACCTAGATCTCTATTGTTGAACGATCATTGTTTGTTTTGTAGTGTCTTTTCAAATCTCATCTAGCTCATTAACTTGTTCTAGTCAGTGCTTCCCAGCTTCTGAAAGATTCAATCCTACTTGCAATGTTGTCCTTAATGTTTTAATTTTAAATTATATTAGGAGGATCACACATTTTCCATACACAAGTTCATAAGGTGTAAATCCCATTACATTTCTCCAAGTAGTTCTATAGGCCAGCAAGGCCTCTAGAAGATATCAACGTAGTCTTTATGGCGCTATTGCATTGTCTTTGTCAGAAGAGTTTGTAATAATTTATTAGTGGCTTCCACTTTTCCATTGGTATGTGGGTGATATATAGTAGACATCCTGTGTTTGATTTTGAATTGCTCAGTATTGGATTGAATAAGTTGAGAACCGAACTGTGTATCTTGACCGGTAACAATTTCCTAAGGTACTCCAAAACAAACTGAAATCTCTTCATATAAGATATTAGCCACAAATTTCTCAATGGATTTTGCTGGAGCCTTAAATTCAACTCGTTTATTCACTTATTCGGTGCATGCTAAGATGCATATTTTTCACTTAGATGGAGGGTTGATTAGTTCTACAAAATCAAGGGCCCATTTCACAAATGGCTCTATTAGGAGTGGCTAAAATGGAATTTCATTTTATTGTACCTGTCTCCCCATCCATTAACATGTATCACATTTTTTGACGCATTATTAGGGGTATCTAAAGATGGTTGGCCAATGGTAATTGAAGTGCAATACTTTATTTACAATATTCTTGTTGGAAAATTATCATCCATAGGGCTCATCATGACAAACCTTGATGATATCATAAATCCCATCCTCCTCCACACATTGTTTAATGGAAAAATCGAGTTCGATGAAGAAGATATATCTTTGTACCTAGGATTATTGTGCACTTTGTTTGATGACCTTCTAACACTCCCTAGTTTAGAGATGTTGGGGAAATTTCCCAACAAATAGATAGTTAGCAATGTCTGCGAACCATGGGGTGCTAGTGGGTTAGAAAATAAATGTTTATCTGGAAAAATATATTCAACAAGGATAGCTTCCTCCTTATTATTCAATCTAGAGAGAGTCAACAACATCGTTTTCCTTCCTAGGTTTATCAAGGATAGTGATATCAAACTCCTACAATAAAAACAATCATCTTGTCACTTTTCCATGAGTAATTGGTTTATTCATAAGATAACAAAAGACAGAGTGGTCAACATGTACATACACTGGGTATCCTGTAATGTAATAGTGGAACTAATTATTAATAGAATGGGCCAAAACAAGGAATTATTTGTTAGTAACTATGTGGTTTTTCTTTGTAAGACCGAGATTATTACTAATGAGATATATGGCATAAGACTTTTGGTCCTCTTTTTAACCTAACACAACCCCAATGGTTGTAGTAGAGGAATTCATAGATAGGTGAACACATAGAGACCAATTTGGGGGCATGGGTCCATTCTCCATTGGGGCTATTGAATAGGTTGGGATCCTTCTTTATTATAGGTATGATGGGTATAGAAACCCAAATGGATTCCTTTCATATCTATGTAGTCCCAAGTAAATGCATTACGATATTCCCATAACATAGAGACAAGTTGTTTTTGTTAAGATATTTCTAAATAGTGTTAATATTTAGCATCTTTCCTAGTTGGATTTCAATAGGGGAATTATGGCCCTCGGTTACAATATTAAATAAATTTGCAACATCAGGTTGTTGTACCATTTTTACTGATTCTAACTCTTATGTGAATAGTGACTTGGTGGATGCATGTTGGTAAATTAAAGAACCATAAATCAAATAATCTCCAGAGCGGTATTTAAACATGACTACTTGATCAAATGTCAAAAGAGGCTAAAAAAATTCGTTATCACTATCCTCAACTCAAGGAGGTTAAATAGTCAATTTGTTAGTGGATTCCCCATGGGATATGGTCATGTTTCCATACCTACAACTAATATATGCATCAACTATTTCCAACTAACGTCTTCCTAAAATTAGAGGGTACTCGCCCAGATTAGATTTAGGATATAAGGTCATAAAGTTAGCAAGGTATTCCCATGAGTCAATGGAAATAATAATTTCCTCCAATATTCCTTCTAAAATTACTATAGACCTATCTACTAATAGAAGAAATATGGGAGTTGTTCATAATCTAGGCATCTGTAGCTTATCCATAGTTTCTTTTTTCATGACATTAATGGTCTTAACTAGATATATCAAGGTGTTAGGTATGCAAGTGTCATTAATATTAACACTAATGGTCAGGCTTCTAATATTTTCATACTTAACTATGAATGCTTTCCTTAACATTAGATCAACTAAGTTTCCAATGACCAACAATGTTAGGGTGTTTTTCTTTTTCTACCTGGTTTCATCAAACAAACTTCTTTAATATCTTTGGGATAAATTAGAATATCCTTGATGGCTTGGAACAGAGGTATCTTTATGCATATATTTTTGAGTTCACTTAAAAATTGAATTCTGGTTGTACGAGAGTCTTTTGTAAGCACAATTTCTCTAGATATGGGGGATTTATAATATGCTTTTCTACGTGTTGTTGTTTTGGAGCAATGACTTGTGTTATTTGAGAATAGTTAATCTTTTGATTATCTAATTCAATGGCTCCTCATCATCTTGTTCATAAATTATGGGAGAAATAAGATCATGCACCACTTTGTCGGAGTGTAAATGGATGTCCTTACACTCCATGGGAGATCTTGGGTGTGATTTTTCTATGCTAATTTTGCATTAACCAAAACCTTAATCCGACCTAATAAACTTAATTTATATTTTATTTTCTCTACTTTATCATCATTTTGGCCTAAAAGTGCATCAAAAAGGTAAATGCTCATTTATTGGGATATGTGCAGGACAACTGGGTAAATTATGGAATATGTAATTTGTTCCTTGGGAAACATAGATGGATGAACACCTATTGGTTCTCCAAAAAATTGACTCACACATCCCTCGTCAATGCCTGGTTAGCACAGGTTATTTGCAACAAAATACTCCATTTTAGCCTAAGAACAATTTTGATTTTTGAGGATTTTCCCCTGATTTCAAGGCACACCAAAGGTGGATCTTGACCCAAGTAGATGAACAAAATATAATTTTAGATGGTGGCTAGAGTTTTCATAACATTTCAGTTTCAAAACTTTGTGTATAAGTTCCCAAGCATGTTAAAAGACTTCAAAAGTTTGGAAGTGGGTAATTTTCAAATTGTAGTCTTTAGAACTTTTTCTTTAATTTCAGATCACCAGAGATGTGTTATAGTTTTCGACATGTTTATTTCATCAATCTATGAAGCTTGATGAGTTTCCTTAACTGGGAGTCTAAAAAATGTGCATTCTAAGGAGAGGAGGGCCCCTATAACTTCAACTTGTACACTCATTTTACTTGTTGTCCATCATCTATATTTCTAGTATATTTTCTTCATATTTTTTGTCATATTTACACTAGAAAAACTTCTTTTTCATGCGTTTATAATCATATTGTATATACTTTCAATTCCATGCTTGAAATATTCATAACTTATTCATAAATCTTGTTGCTCATAGTCATTTTGTTTATTCTCTTTACTTGTATTATTTGTTTTCTATATTTCCTTAATTACCCACTATACATGATTATCATAGGTCAATTGATGTGCATGAAGCTTTATCAAAATATTTTAAAAAATAGTTAAATTTCAATTTTATAAAAAAGTTTGTACTACTCATAATGCAATTTTTGTTTTTGGCAATATATCTAACAATTGATTTTTCAGGCCATTTTTAGAAAAATCTAATAGATTTAACTCCACCTTTTCAAAGGTGGTGTTACTAGTAATACCACCTTTTGATTTAGGGTTTGATTTTAAGTTTCATTTGCAACATTGGTTGTTCTCAAAGGCTTTGATCTAAAAAAAATAGTAATCCTTTTTTAATTGAATGTTGATTTTAAGGTTTTTTATGAAGCAATGTTGGTTTTAAAGACATGATTTAAAAAATATGTAATTTTAATGCCAAGAAAAAGTGAAAAGCGGGTGTTTCTAACGGTGCAACTTTTTAATTCAAGAGTTGATTTTAATATTTTATTTATTTATTGCAAAGTTATAGGTTTTTAATACCATTTTGGCAAAATGTTTCATTTTTAGATCAAGAAAAAAATGGTTTAATAGCCCCATTTTTCAATTTAAAAGTTGATTTTAAGATTTTATTTATTTGTTTATTTTTCACAAGATATAGGTATTTAAAGCTATGGTTGCAAAATGTTGTAATTTTAACCCCCTTTCTCCCAAAATGGTATTACTTGTAGCACTACTTCTCAATCGAAGGTTTAATTTTTTTTCATAAAATTATATATTTTTAAGGTCATTCTTACAAAAGGTTGTAATTTTAACCTTGAAAAAGTTGTTGTTATAAGCTCCACAATATGCTTTGGGGATTAGTTTTATTTTATTTATTCAAAATATAGGGTTTTCAGTTTAGATTTCTTGTTTTGAAGTCACAATTCACCTCAAGTTGATTTTTATGTTAAATGATTATGTGTCTTCATCTACGCCTAAATGATTTGTAAGACCGTAGTGAAATTCTTCTTAGATTATCTATGTGCTTGCTATGGGAGCCAAGCTCAAAATTTCACTATGATGAATTGGACAATGATATGTGCCTAAGTGCAAATGGGGTGATGAACATTAGAGATCCTATTTACCTCACAAAAATTAAGGGAGAAAATACTATATGACACTTCTTTGATTTCATTCACTAACTTTATTAGAAAGTGGCTATAAGAAAGTATTTTAAACTTTTTCTATTTGTTTTTTGTATGTAAATCATTTCATTAACATGGGGTCCAAGATGTTTAACCTCGGAGTAAAAGTATGGTTGAAATTTGTTCTATCCATATTTATTATTTTTTGTAAAGAGAAGGGCTCAACTTGACATTGGTAGGGTAAATGAAGGGGTCCATAGAGTGGACCCTTGGATGAAGAAGGAAGTGTCAACAATTTGGTTGGGGATCTAAGAAAATGTAGATTACTATAGTTTTGAAACCTCCTTGATCGCTTCACAAGGAAAAACGTAAACAATGGGGGAGCAACAATATTATAACCAAGTCCTACTCTAGATGTTTGTATCTCAAGAGTAACGGGGGAATAAATTCCCTATCCAATATTTCCAAGTATGTCACCAATTTATCCCATTCTATTCCAAAGTCAGGATCCAATACATGTCATGTGTTTATAAAAAACTAGGAGAAATATCATTAGTGACTAGTAATGCTTGAGATGAATCAAAAGGAGAGATATCAGGTGTTTCAAAAAAAATTGTACTATAATTACAAGACAAAATATGCGAGTTTGACATCTCATCAACATCCTTCTTCATAGCATACAATAGTTGATGAATGGTGCCATCCTTCTCTCTGAGATGCAACAACAAAGAATTGTGAACTTCCTTCAAGGCTTAATATGCATCAAATAGGAGGTTGTTATATTTTCTGCATGGAGCAAATTATTCATGAAGCTCATCAATGGTGGCTTGCAAATGGGAAATCTCATCATTTATTTCCAAATTGGTCACTCCTAGTTGATGATGGTGGTCTTAAAGTCATCAATTCTAGTATGTGAAATAGTTTTAGCTTCCTCTTTTAGATATCAAATTAGGTCGTTTTGATCTTCAAATTCATCAACAAGCTTATGGAAAAAAGTTTCCATGGTGTTCCAAAACAACGATCTTCTTTATTTTCTTAATCATGGCAGTCTAGAAAAAAGTGGCTTCATTTTCTAGCTAATTTTTCAAGTTTACAGTGACTATCTACAACAAGGGGATGACACATTTAAAGGAATGAAGTCATTATGGAGTTCGTCAACATCCTTTTTCTCACATAGGTCTTGCAATCACCTACCCATATGAATGAATTGTTCACTGTACAACAAGTTAGAAAGACACATAAGGAAAAATATCTAGGACTAACCCGTAGGTTCAATATAATCAACTAGGCTATGTTGTTCTATCTCAACTGAGATACACAAGGTTTCAAGTCGAGAGCAATGCAATATTCAATATTTGTTTTAAGCCTCATACTTGCATTGAAGCCTTTTTATGGCATAACTCCAACTACCAAAAACTTCATCAAACATCTTACATCAACTATTGATAGTGTTCAAAACAATTGACGCATGATAGAAGGTGCATGCGTGCACTTTACACAGTATAGAGGCATATGGTTGAATCTTGAAAAATTCTAATGTTATTTCTAGACATTAAATATTCCCTATTAGTCGAGTTTTATCCATGTTTTGTCTACCATGCAGGGTATGAATTAATTCAATCAAAGGTCGTTAATTTGAGAGGTCAAACGCATAAGTAATCATGCTAGACATCCAGTCGAGGGTTAATAAGTGATTTTGGTTGAGGGTCAAAAAGTGAGCCTAGTTGATGGTTGAATCAAAGGTTGACGAGTGAGTTGCAATATTTGGTTGAGTTTTAAGTCAATTATAGTGTATAAGTCAATGTCCAATCTAGTAGAAACATTTGGCATCTAGTCGAAGATGGCTTGTGTAGGTTTTAACCCCGTACAAAAATTACCTGCATACGAATTCTAAATCACAGGAAAAATAAAAATGCGAGAGCATAACACATAAAACACATATACACAGAGATTTCCCACTGGATCTCAAAACCAAGACTTCCAGCTTGATTTTTCATTATGTTCCTTTCAATGTTACAATACATATTTATACATGTCGAAGCATCCAATACCATGGAACGAAAATCCATCACGTCCAATACCATGGACCAAAAAAAACCATCGATCCAATACCATGGACCGAAAACCATCGCGCCCAAAAAACATGTGCGAAAATCATGCACAAAACCATAAGTGGGGTTACGGGTACCCCTCAAACCCCCTGTTAACTATGAAGAAAGAATATAACACAACCCAACAATCTCCCACTTGTTGTTTCCTTTCCACAGGGGGCAACAGGAGAGCTTAGTCATTTTTCCAGCCCTGAAACGCCCATTGTTTCTCTACACCAAGAGAACTTCTTAGAGCTCACAGAATTTGTCAATGCATCTGCAGTATTCTTCAAAGTGTCCACCTTTACCAGCAACACCTTTTTGTCTTCTATCATATCCCTCACAAAGTGATACTGAACATCAATGTGCTTTGTCTTTGCATGATAAGCAGGGTTCTTTGCCAAGAAAATTGCACTTTGGCTGTCACAGTCTATCCTTATAGGTCCCTGTACTAACCCCAATACTTGAACACAATCTATGCAACCAAACTGCTTTCCTTGCTTGCATGAGTGGCTGCCATGTATTCTGCCTCTGTAGTTGATAGTGCCACTACAGATTGTTTCTTACTCATCCAACTGACTGCACCTCCAAATAGGTTAAACACAACCACTTGAGTCTTCTCAATCCAAATCTCCAGCCGTTTTCTGCCATCAACAAGCCATGGATATCAACACTCTGTCCAATCCTGGTCTTCCTTGGTAGCACAAACCATAATCACTAGTGCCACACAAATACCTGAAAACCCGCTTCACTGCTGTCCAATGCTCCTTCCCTGGTTTGACATAAACCTGCTCAATAATCCCACTGCATGTGCAATGTCTGGTCTAGTACAGACCATTGCATACATCAAGCTACCGACTGCACTTGCATATGGAACACGGGACATGTCCTCTTCCTCTTCTTGTGTCTTGGACACTGTTCAACAGATAACCTCACACCTACAGGAATAGGAACCTTCACCGGTTTACTATCCTGCATATTAAACCTCTGCAGCATTGTCTCGACATACTTCCTTTGGTTTAACCAGAGCTTCCTCTTTGCCTGATCTCTTTTTATTTCCATGCCCAAAATATAGTTTGCAGCACCGAGATCTTTCATGTCGAATTTGGAGGACAATTGGGTCTTCAAATCCTGGATAATTTCTTTGTCATTTCCAACCAACAACATATCATCCACATACAAGACCAGATAAATAACACGGTCACCAATTAATTTAAAAATACACACAATGATCTGCTTTGCTTCTGGTGAAGCCAAGTCCCTGTATAAATGTATCAAATTTCTGATACCACATCCTTGGTGACTGTTTTAACCCATACAGAGACTTCTTTAACTTGCATACCAGTTCTTTCTTACCCTTCACCCCAAAGCCTTCAGGTTGCTTCATGTAGATTTCCTCTTCCAAATCCCCGTGAAGAAATGTTGTCTTCACATCCATCTGTTCTACCTCAAAATCAAAGGCAGCAGCAACAGATAAAAGTAATCTAATAGAAGTTACCTTGGCAACAGGAGAAAAAATATCACCAAAATCAATTCCTGGCACCTGGGAATAACCTTTTGCTACCAACCGAGCTTTGTATTTCCCCACCTTCCCTTCTGCATTTGTCTTCTTCTTGAACACCCATTTGCTGCCAATGGGTTTCCTTCCAGCCGGCAACTCCACCAGATCCCAAGCCTCATTTTTGTGCAAAGATGCCATTTCATCAACCATGGCCTCTTTCCAGAGTTTTCCATCCTCTGAATCACTGCTTCCTTCACAGTTTTGGGATCATCATCAGTAACAGACAAAGAAAAGTTTGAACAGAAAGCAGATGGACGATACCTTCTTTCTGGCTGCCTTCTTTCTCGAGCTGATCTTCTCACAGCCGGAGTTTGTGGCTCTTCCTCTTCTGATTCCTCCTCTGCTACAGAGTCTGATTCTTCCTCCTTTAGTTCAAACTCTATCTTCACAGGTTCCTTTGGTTGGACTTCATGTTTGATAACATCTTTCACCTCTCTAAACACCACATCTCGACTGTACACAACCTTCCGTGTGACTGGGTTCCAAAGCTATAACCCTTCAAACCATCCTTATATCCAATAAAGATGCACTTTTCAGATTTACTATCCAACTTGGTTCGTTTCTCCTTTGAAACATGTACATA
>APFE030495073.1:13124-54246 GCA_000404065.3 Pinus taeda | reverse complement strand
GCATCACCAGCAGGGTTGTGTCAACATGTTCATTGGTGGTGAGACCCAGCACAGAGGTCAGCATGTCTATCAGCAGCTGGCCTACTTCATTGAAATCCTTATATGAGAAAGGAGGTGGCCCAGAGGGCTGGCACTCTGCCTTCATGAACTTTCTGGCTATGATTTCAATGTCTTGATCAGACAGTCTAGAGCCCACATCTAGCAAGAAATCTATAGTGAAGGGATACAGCTGTTGTTTCGGACTGTAATTAAGCATTTGGTCAATGGATTCTGGAGTAATGTAAAAGAGGACGGTCCCCGATGGAGACTTCACGGCCCTGAGGTCCTGGTCATAATTCTCTGCACACAGATGGATAATCTCTGGGAATACATTGACAGAAGGCAAAAAATAAGTAGGCAAATTGGATTGCCATATGCCATACCGGTCGCTGCCGGCCGAATGAGTATTTCTTAGCTGACAGTAGGTCTTCAAATGGTCTCTTGGTGCCACAAAGTCAGTGATGAGAGCATCATCGTCCACCAAAGGTATGGCTTCTAGGTCTCTGTTGGGTGGGTTGAGGGGTAAGGCTTCCAGAACAGCTAAAGCTTCCATTGCTTGGGGTTTTGACTGGCAATTATCAAGATACAGGGTTCTACAGGGGCTTCACAAGCAGCTTTAATGGCGAATTACCCCGGGATTGCTCGAATTATGATAATACTTGAACAGAAAACAGGTTTGTGTGGACAATTGAGAAGGCAAGAGGGCGCCGGAGGCGAAATACCTGTTTTAATGGCGGACGAGCAGTTGCAGCGGTCGAACAGGTTGAATTGGGTATGGTTGAGTTGGCAGTGGACGCAGCAACAGTTGTGGCGGATAACTTTTGGATTTCGACCGTTGGAAGTCAAATTTCGCCTTCAGCTGAGCTCCAGGTTAATCGGCAGCAAATATGGGAAAATGACAGTTTTTGGCCTTTTTTATGCATTTTGGGTGATTTGGCGCTTTTTTGTGATGACGTCATGCTGACGTCATGGTGGGTCCGAGGTACGGAGAGGGTGACGTGGCAGGTGACGTGGACGCCCAGGTGGCATGGCAGGGTGGCGGGCTGATGCGGTGGCAGCGCTACGTGGAGGGCCACGGGGCGCGGGGGCGCGAAGGAGTGAGGTGACGTGGGTGTACGAGGGTGGCGGGAAATGGAGTGACGTCACGATGGCGGAGGGGTGACGTGGCGGCAGGGCGGTATGGGATAAGGCGGTAAGCGGTTTCCCCGGCAGCCCCCTGAGAGGTAAGTGGTTTGGAGGGGGGGGGCAGCGAACACCCTCCGCGCTTGACGCGTGGCAGGGGTACGGCAGTAATACCGCCAATCCCCCGGCCGTCAGAGCTCGAGCATGTTCGTGGGCGGATCGACCGCCCACCGTTGGATGGAGGGGCGGGAGATCCAACGGCTGGCGGTGATCGGGATGCGCCGGTGGGTTAATTCAGTGGGGGACCCGCCGGGAATTAAATAATAAGTTTAATAAACGAGCGCGGGGAGGGCAAAAACCATAGGTTTTTGGGTTTTGTCGGGTTTTCCGCCTGCGCTAATTTAATTCAAAATTTATTTTTTAAACCTTAGGACAGTGGGTTTTAGTACGGAGAAAGGAAAAAGAGGGGTTTTTTGATTTTTGCAGAAGTGTTATGGGAAAAAGGGGTTTCCCATAGGATTTTCTTTGCACAATGAGGGTTTAATGAGCAAGATAAGGTGAAATGAGGGGAGAAGCCTGGGAGGTTCATCAAAGTGACCAGATGTCATTTTGATTCCTTTGATCAGAACCTATGGCTATAGCACCAGGGGAGGATATTTATAATCATTTTGGGGTTTATACACCGTGGTGTTTATAATAGTAGGAGAAATGGGGTATAGGGAGCTAAGTAGTAGAGTTAGTAGTTAATATGGAGAAAACACATAAACAAGGAGTACATCAAAATGAAAAATTTTGCACAAGAAATGTGGCTTTTCCAAACCATAAGAATGTTAAATATTTGAATCTCTTAAGCCTTGTGCTACCTGGGGAGGGAAGTTAGTAAGGAGGATTTTACACATGAGGAACAGGGGGGTTAGTCATGCTCCAGTGCTTTTCTCCCTGAGGATATTTCAGCAACTTTGACCTTGGAAGATACACTATTTCTGCAACCCCAGCTACCTACCCAACTAGATTTCCTAGCATTTTTTGTTCCTTCTTGGAGGGTGCACTTAGACTTGCAAACCCTTTGAATGCCTTTTCTTTTCATTGGCTTTTTCCTTCATTTCCTATCTAATGCAACCCTTATTCCATCCAAGGTCCCAGATTAGACAGTTGGGAACCTTTGTTTCTCTACCTATCTAATGATCTGCCAAGATTAAACAGTTTGGACAGACATCATTCTCTATTCTACAACAAATAAATTGAAAGCATGGCATGGTCCAGATTAGACTGTTGGGCCATCCATCAAAAGTAAGTTCATGTAGAAACTGAAACAGGCATTAGTCTTTTCTGAGGAAATATGTGATCTTTGCATCATCAAAGCAGAGCATATTTGGACCTTTGACCTCCAATCATGAAATATGAAACCTATTGGTATAGGTATCTAACAGAAAGGAAGTTGAATTAAGGGGTATCGTAGGGAAACAAGGAAATATAATCAGCTCTAATGGCATGATAAAGCTTCTAAATAAAGAACAATGGGAGTAATTGCACAATTATGTTCACTAGAGGTTCAAACATCGAAATCATATATTTCTCCAAATATCCAAAAAGTATTGGACAATCATTCCAAGGTATTTGAGACTCCCAAATGCCTCCCACCTATTCGTGATCATGATCATTTTATTCATTTGATTCCAAAATTTGTTCCTCCAAACATCAGGCCTCACAGATATCCCTATGCCCAAAAGAGTGAAATTGAACGTATGGTTGCAGAAATGTTATAGGCTAGTATAATTCAACCTAGTCAAAGCTATTTCTCTTCTCTAGTAGTATTGGTGCACAAGAAGGATAGATCATGGCTCATGTGTCCAGATTATAGGTTGCTCAACAAGCTCACTATTAAAGATAAAATTCTCATTCCTGTCATTGATGAATTATTGGATGAATTACATGGAGAAATTTACTTCACCAAGTTGGATCTTCGTTCAGCATATCATCATATAAGAATGAGGACTGAAGACATTTTGAAAAAAGCATTTATAACTCATGAGGGCCACTATAAAATTTTGGTCATGCTTTTTGGCCTTACCAATGCACCATCTACATTTCCAGGTTTGATGAATTCCATTTTACAACCCTTCCTTAAAAAAGTTGTGTTAGTATTTTTTGATGATATACTAATCTAAAGCAAGTCTTGGAAGGATCATGTTCAACATGTTGACAAGGTGCCCAAACTATTGGTGGATAAACAATTATATGCAAAAACCTCAAAAATTTTCTTTGGAGTATAGGAGGTGGAATATTTGGGTCATATTATATCTCATGAAGGTTTTCACGTAGACCCTAATAAAATTAAATCCATTAAATAATGGAAAATCCCCACATCCATAAAGCATTTGCAAGGATTTCTCGAGTTGATAGGGTATTAGCACAAGTTTGTTAAGAATTATGGGAGAATAACAGCACCTCTAACAACATCACCGAAGAAAGATGCATTTTCTTGGACACCATATGAAACTAAGGCCTTTGAAAATCTTAAAGAGGCAATGTGCCAAGCACTGGTCTTAGCTACACCAAACTTCAAAAAAACATTTATTTTGGAATGTGATTGTTGTGGAGGTAAATCCCCTCTGCGGATAGAGGCAATCCCTACTAGCCCAAATGGGGTCTAGCAACAATCAAACAATGCTAACACGCAGGTTCCTAATTGCAAATCAAAGGCCAATGATGAAGGCCTACCTGGATTCCAACGCTAATACTTGTAAAAGAGTCGTCGCTCCCATTCCTTTGCTCCGATTGGTCACGATCCCCACAATCCCCGTGAATGGACACCTGCACATGCAAAGAACGACACAAACACAAGCGTAAAATCCAATAGATGCAACTATATATCAGTCAAAAAGGATATAACTCAATCATCATTACAAAAGACAATAAGAGTGGAACCATAATGATAGTCGTCTATCATTGATAAACAAAGAAGAATACAACCATAGTTCTGACGTCAAATCCTCCTTTGGCTGGGTGATCAGCAGCACATTCCTTGCAAAGCTTGTTGGGAATGGGGAACAAGCCTCTCTCTCCTTGGTTACTTGGACAAGAATCTCCTCACTTTAGATTTAGCCTTATGGGAATGAAGAAGGCTTCTTGTAGCATGAGCTTAGCAATTCTCAGACTTTGGGACTTAGAATTTGGAACCTTGGAACTAGAACTAGCTTGTCAAAGGCAAAAGGACAAGCTTTTATAGATAGAGGAGAAGGAGTTAGGATTTTCCACAATATTCATGGGGTTGGCTTTATCACTAAGAAGCTTCCATGAGAGGTGGAGAACTACTTCCCTCCTATGGAGATTCGAAGCTAAACTGACCCAACTCAATATAGATTCAGTTCAGGAGTGGGTTAGGAAGAACCTTCGAATGTTGGTTTGTTAAAAACACTACCCATTTTGGCTAGCGCAAGTGCGACTCTGAGACAGGGTGCCAGTTGGCACGCCCTCTTTGGAGAATTTCCCCCATTGGCGAGAGTGATGCACAGTGAAACCGCGCCAATGGAAAAATCTCTATTTTTATGGCTATTTTGCAGAAGATGTCTTCAGGGCATATAAAGTTCATACTTAGGGGAATACAATGCAAGTGTTTCCAGGTCATGTCACTTCTCACAAGTCCCGGAATGAGTCCGCCAAGGTGCGGGAGAAGGGGTAACAGGGACGGTGACAAATTGTTGTGTAACAGTGATGCCTCAGGAAATGGAATTGGTGTTGTTTTAATACAAGAGGGAAGACCAATTTCTTTTGAAAGTCATCCAATCAAAGGAAATTATTTACGCAAATCTATTTATGAGAAGGCGATGTTGGAAATACTATATGCACCTAATAAATGGTGACCTTACATAATGGAAAGACACTTCAAGGTAAAAACGGAACATGGTAGTCTTAGCTAATTTTTAGAACAAAGATTATCTTCAGAAGAGCAACAAAAATGGGTCACAAAGATTTTGGTTATGACTTTGAAATCATCTACAAAAAGGGGAAGAAAAATGTTGTTGCATATTCACTCTCAAAAAAGGATGAAGATGTGGAAGCATTTCTTTGTGTCATTTCTATTATCTAACTAGATTGGATAACCGAAGCAAGGGATGAATGGAAGAATGATGAAGAAGTGTGGGCACTAATTCAGAAGTTGACAAGGTCCCAGTGAATATAATACATTTAGCTAGAAAAATCATTGTAGTACAAGGATCTCTTATACCTTTGTAAGAATTCCCAACTCAAACAAAATATTCTTCTGGAATTACAAACCTCTCCCTTAGGAGGGCACTTAGGGATTTTAAAAATTTACCATGGGGTTAAGAAGGAATTTTTTGGGGATGGCATTAAATTTGATATTCAAAAGTTTGTGGTGAAATGTTTGGTTTTCTAACAAAATAAAGTCGAGACAATTATGACCTCCAATCTGTTACAACCTTTATCTATTCCAAGTCAACGTTGGGAGGAGGTTTCAATGGATTGTATCACAAGTTTACCCAAGTCTGAAGGAAAGAGTGTCATCATGGTGGTAGTTGATAGACTTACAAATTATGCACACTTTTGTGCATTATCTCATCCATTTAAAGCCAGTATAGTTGCTATCACATTTATGGAAACAATTCAAAAGCTACATGGAAACCCAAAGATTATTGTAAGCGACAAAGATCACATTTTCACTGGAAATTTTTGGACTAAATTATTTTCTTGTATGTGTACTCAATTAGCTCATAGCTCATCTTATCATCCTCAATTTGATGGTAAAGTTGAGATATTGAACAAATGTTTGGAAGGATATCTTCATTGGTTGTATCTGATAAACAAACACAATGGTTCAAGTGGTTACCTTTGGCTGAATGGTGGTATAACACTTCCTTTCATACTACAGCAAAAATGACCCCATTTATGGCACTTTATGGATATCATCAACCATCCATAACGTCATCTTTATGAGAAAAATCTAAGTTTCAAGCAATGGAAGATCACATCAAGCATCAACAACAAGTTCTCCAACTTTTAAAGGATAACCTCACTTTGGTGCATAATAGAATGAAACAACAGGTAGATCAACATTACAGCAAAATAAGTTTTGATGTAGGTGACTGGGTATTTTTACGGCTATAACCATGCAAACAAATGTCCCTCAAGCAAGCTAACAAGGATAATAAATTATCACCAAAGTACTATGGTCCTTACAAGGTGTTGCAAAATATTGGTACTATGGCATACAAATTGGAACTTCCTGCATCTTCCTGAGTGTGCCCAGATTTCAATGTTTCATGCTTAAATAAGGTTATAGGAAACAAACTTCCAGTTCAAAAAATATTTCCAGAGCTTTACGACGAAGGAAAAATAATATTGGAACCTAAAGCAATCACGAAAACAAGAACTTGACAGCTATGAAATTAATCAATGAAGAACTTACCTGTTGAAGATTCCACATGGGAGGATGAGAATTTTATACAAAAGCATCCATAACTACTCAAGTGTTGAGGACAACACTTTTTTGAAGGAGGGCGGCATGTCATGTCCCTATAATACTAGTGTATTCCCTCATTTTTATTGTTAGTGTAGCCCCCTTATTGTTATTGTTGTGCCCATGTAGTCCCCATATTGTTATTATTATGCCCCATAGAAGCCCAATATTGTTATTATTGTGCCCTTACATTACTATTATTATGTCAGCTCTGATTATATTGTGACCCCTTAGACTCCTATATATATAAAGCAGGTTTTTTTCATTTGAATCATCCAAGAATTATTCATTTGTGTAATGTAAAGGAGGTTTCCCCCTTGAAGAGGCTAATTTTGAAGTCGTTGATATATCTCTTCTTCTATTTTGTGAGTTGGTTGCATAACACAGACTCATTAAGAGAAGCAGATAATTAAGGATGAGAAGAATTTCTATTATTACCAAGTATAGGGGAAGGAGGAGAATTAGTACCCATCATCGAGAGTGATGATCTTGAAGCCTTGTCGAGTACTTGAGGAGGAAATCCATCCTATTTGACTGGAAGATTGTTTTGCACAGTCTTTTCCTGAGAACTCTGCTTCCATTGAGAAGAGTTCATCTACATTTTTTATTCTTTCCCTTTCTCCACATCATTTCCCATACCCTTCGCTACTGTCAATCCACTAGAAGTGCGATTTCCATGATATTTTTGTGCCAGTGGACATTCCCTGTAAATGTTCTCAACTTTGTGGAAGCGATGGAAACGGAAGGGTACCCCTTCATAATCTAGTTTCTAGTTGTTCATGTAACACTTTTAACGTAGATTTAGTTTTTCCACTAAACCCTCCCTTGTATCAAACAACACCAACACACGAGCACAAGACATATTACCAGTCGCAATGTAATATTTATCATAATCCATAAACTTCCCCAAATTGTCTCCTATACGTCGGAAGATATCCTCAGTTAAGGTATGCATACGGAATCCCGAAATTCTAAGCCAAATAGGTCCAGCCCCCACTTTCTCCCTTTTTGGGTCAAATAGAGGCATCCATCTCTTGAAATGAATATGTGTCTATTCAATATTACAGTGGCTAGAAATCACCTAACAAAGCTGCTTTGAATTTTCAAATTTAAGGGTGAACCATCCTCGTGATAGAGCATGAATCTCAAGCAATGTTTTCAAATCCTTACTCCAATTCTCATGCACCCATTGTTTCAACCAAGAAGCTGAATATCTCTAACCCCTAAACCTACCCATCAACACCCTTTCAGCAATCTCCATGACTTCATCAAATTTTAGACTATCCCCCATAATCAACGATCTATCCTTTTACTTTACTTTGGTACTCTTTAGCTTTTCATTATTTCTTTTAACCAAACCCTCATCCTGATTTTGTCTTCCTGCATATTCTATGCCCCATCATCTTCAATGACTAAAGGAACCCCACTAGTCTGCAGAGTTTGACTCTGTGAATATTCTACCACTAGTTTTGTTCTTGCTCGAAACCCAAATTCACGATGGCCCGAGAAGTATCCACTAATATGCATAGAAATCTAATTCTCCTAGAAAGGAAACCCTATATTCCCATCTCCAATGGTTGGTAAAGGAACATAGTTTGAAAATAGATCTAATGGGGTGAAACCCTCAACTGTCGACACCCCTCTGATGCCCGGTTGTGTAAAGCATCCATACGCAAAATTCAAATCCTCGAGAGATATTTTGGTCGCGCTGATATCTGGATCCAGGGAGAGAAGCCATTCAATACCTTCAATCAAAAAGCCTGAAAACCCTTATTTCTCATGAGTTTATCTTTCCTCCACCCACGATACAAAATTAGGGTAAAATATAGATATGTCAGTGGTATCTAAGAAAGAAAGTAAAACACTTGTCTTCAGTGTGTTAGTTTCGATATGAGAAACTGACTCAAAGTGTTGAGGTGGAAGAACTAACTAGATTAGATAACCTTCATATGGGTCCTCTGAATAATCTATTTCATCAATCTCCATGCTTTGCGAATATCCGCAGATAATCTCCAGCTACTTCATCACCGACACCACCCCTGCAGTCAATGATACCCACCTCCATCACACTTTGGATTGGGAGTCTATACCATTAATGGCTAAAACCCTGCTTCACCTTATGATCATTTCTTTTTTTACCCCATGTATTGAATATATCTTACCCTTGAAGACCCCCATTTGCATATTGCGGTAAAATATAATCGTGCCCTACTCCCTACAATGACTGAAAATGCAAGACTTCACCACAGAGCCATTCCACATGTTGGCCCGACTTATCCAAAAACTAACTATCTAATTTCCACTTACAATACAAAAATCAATCACATCATACTAAAAACCAAATTATATGTAAACTACAGGAAGCGTTTCCAGAGCAATGGTCAATGAGACATATCAAATTTACAATAGCAAAAACATACAACAACAAAAAAGAATTATTCAAAAGGAAATATTCCTAATTATATAAAATGATTTTCTAGAATTATATGTATATAATGCTACAAACCATTAATTTATTGATATCGATTTTGTTATATTTAGTTTTCATATATCCTTATGAAAACTGTTTATTACTTTTTTAGGAAGATTGTGAAAATCTGAAATGATCAACACGTCGATATGTGAAACATGCCAGTAGGAATGTCCAAAAAAATGTATAAGGAGATGGTCAAAGAAATGGACATAATTGGATCACAAGTTGAGCCATATCAACAACAATGTGCTTCAAATGTATGTAATCATGATTGACTTTGTACATATAAAAAAAATAATTTAGCATTAAATATTAATTTTCAAGTATTTTCTTGCATAAAAGAAAACAAGATGGAACTCATTCAGCACATAAAATAGGATGACAAAGAAGAAAAGGGTTAATTTCAAAGGTTGTGAGTAATTGTTAATATTTCCTTATAACAAGGTTTCATTTTTGTATATTTTAAGTTATTTTATAGCAACCATCCTTGAATGTGTTCAAATAGGTGCTAGCATACAAAGAAGAGTCATTGGAAGAATTGATTGAAATTGGGTTAAATAAGTGTTGTGAGTATATGTTGGCATATCAAAAATTAATTGTGGAATTTTTGAGTATCTATCTTGTTTTACTTCTCTGAGTTTATAATTAATAGAACAAAAAAAACTTTTATGTTAAATCTATGATTTATAATGGGGTTTAAAACATGTAGGAAATAAAATAAGGAACTATGCCAGCAGAAGACTTGTTGCAACAAGGCATGAGACTAGGTTTTGAAACCATGTGCATTATTTATGAGTCACTTCTTTCTATGGTACACTACTATTCGATTTACATTGATCTATATTAATTATTTCAATTTTCATTATTCTCACTAATGTAGATACACTCATTACACTTTATTTTTATATTTGCATATGGAACTGCAAGATCAAGAAGATGAAAACAATCGATGCAATCAACAAAACATTCCTCCAAATAACCCAAGTCATGGAAGTATCTCAAGCAGTTATAGCAGTTCCAGCGAAGAATGATGATCGATTTGGATATCAATGCAACCCATTATATTTTTTGAAATAATTGTCTATGAAAATCGTACATTTTGTTTAGTGTAATGGATACAGTGTCCCAATTGAAAGACAAGGGTTTACCAATAACAATCCCATTTTGTATGACAATATCCACTTATTGATATACAATATAATAAATTTTAATTTATTCTATTGTGTTATCCAATGTCGTTGTGAAATGTTACACCACTGACTAAATATATGGATGATTTATTATAATGAAGAGAGGTGAAATATGATAATGTAGCAAATTAATCCAAACATCATATACAAATGCACTAATGAAATTTTGATTTACATGAATATTGTTATAATATATATGTTGATTTTTTTATGAATAACAGATTTTAAAAATTACAATAATTGCACTCTCATAGGTCAATCCTTCCAAAAAAGAGAAAATCTCATTCAAAAAGTTGGTGTGTATATAACATAAAAAAGCATTGGTGCCTTGTGTTATATAAAAGCACCATGATGGCATATATTTTCATGCCTGGTTCCTTTTAAGAAATTGAGAGTGTTGATGCGTTTATCACTTCAAGCATCGTCATGTTTGAGATTAACGCCCCAGTGCATTGTAATTCTTAACACATCAGTGCTTTCATATAACTAACTCCCTAGTCCTACAAAATATTATTTCCAGCCCAGTGATTTATAAAAACTAATAGCATTGATCCTTTTGTATAACTAATGCACCAGGGCCTTTAAAAAAATTCACTGGCACAACAAATATTTTTTTTGTGCCCCGGTGTCATTCCTTAGAAGAAGGCCCTAGGGCCTTTTTATCTCTTGGTATCGGTGCAATATATAGTATGCATTGGTGTTCTTTGCATTCAAAGCCTCACTTCTTTTAGTTATGTATACTCTCTGGTGCTTTTATGTATGTAGCACATCGGTGAGACTTTCTCTATTAAGCGCACTGAAAAAAAATAAAAAATAAATAAATAAATAATTAAATAAAAATAAAAATAAATAAAATCAAAATAAAATAAAAATAAAAATAAAAATAAATAAATAAACAAAAATCAAAAATCAAAATAATAAATAATAAATAATAAATAAATAATAAATAATAAATAATAATAATAAATAATAAATAAATAAATAAAATAAAAAAAAAATAAATAAATATATAAAATAAAGCAATAATAATAATAATAATAAATAATATATTTATAAAATAAAATAAATAAAAAACCATCTGCTAGAACTTCTGGCTGCCCCAAATTTTTTAGTTATAATGAAGTTCTGTTAAAAACCTCCATTGTCCCAAGCAGATGTTTTTTTGAATTTTTTGTGAATTTTTTTTTTTTTCACAAGATAGATTACTCATATATTTAAAATATTGTGCGTGCTAGAACTGTTACATAGGATTCAAGGATAGCAGTCACCAATGAAGTCCAAAATCGGGACGCAGCCCGTGACTTCTGTGAGATTAATTTGAAAAGAAATTGCTGGAAAAGATACCTACTATACTGTCTTACAAACAACCCATCTATGAGCTTTACTTTACTGTTCATTTAACTAGCATCAAAGTCGCTTTACTTCAACTTTCCTTTGTTCATCTCTTTGTTCCTCTTTTTGACTTGCCTAGGTGGATGCCTCCGCCTGCATGTTGTCCGTGAGTTGCTTGATATGGTCGATAGCCTCCTCCAGAAGTTGACACTTCACCTTGAGTTCCTCGATTTCCTTTCTCTGCTTGACCAGCTTCAAAATCACTCCTCAGCTCTTTGTGATGTTTAACAAATGGGGCTATCCAGAACTCATGCTCTTTACACAGACTGCATGTGTCATTCCCAGGCAAAGGGATTTCCTTGTTGCGTTGCGCCCTCCTGTGCTGCTTGTTAAGGTTTTCTGTCATGGCTTGAAAGAAGCTGATTAGTAAACAGAGATTTAAGATAAGCCTTGTATGATGCCTGAGGACGGCAGGGGAGGGGTACTGAGCTCCCAATCTCTTAGAGGTGGCTTGCTTTGGTCTGGGGAAGCGAAAGGGGCTCAAAATTCTGAGTGCGCACTGGAGAATCTCACTCCCTTGGACAACTACACAATCATCCAGGCTTCGAAGCCTTTTTAGCTGTGGCTAGGGCTGCAATGCTTGTGTGAGAAGAACGCTCGGAGGAGCAGGAATATAAAGGGAAGGAGGGAGCCATACTGGGAGAAGATCCCTGAATGATGGAGCGTTGTCTGTATAAGAAGGAACGGAATGATGAAGCACTGTCTGTATAGAAGATCCCTGACCAAAGATCCTGAAGGGACGTTTGCCTATCGTGCCAGGGGGGAGATCACGAACGAGGCTGTAATCGAGAACAGAGGAGGAGGGCGGAAGAGTGTGAGGGGTGTGATGATCTTCCAAAGATTTGCTGAAGGGGTGGTTATAGGTCTGACAATACTCAGAGGGACTTTTCTGATGGCCTGAAAGACTACTTGACAAATTAGGGAATGTCTTTGTCATAGATTTTTTCATTTTCTCTTACCTGTCCCTGTTGTCGATTTACCGCCTTGTTGGCAATGGAGTCAGCTTCTACGTTATGCTCCCTCAACACATGTCTGAAGGTGACCTCCCCCAAACTTCGGATGTTTTCTGTGATCCGCTTTCTGATGTTGTTGAGGCCTTCTCTATTAAAATCTTTATCATTGATTATTGCTGAGATTATGATAGCTGAGTCCCCGAATATAATTAGGTTCTTTAGTCCCAAGTTGGAGAGAATTGTGGTGCCGAGGAGGAGACTGTAAGCTTCGGCTGCGTTGTTCGATGTCTTTCCCAATCCCCATTCATAACTGCAGATGTGTTTTCCTTCTTGGTCTTTGATTACTCCTCCTGCTCCCGCAGCTCCAGGATTGTTCTTCGATGCTCCGTCAAAGAACAAAAGTGGGCGGTCTTGCTTGCTTGTCCATTGCCTTATTTCATCCTTAGTTCCCCTGAGTTTCCAATTGGCCTATTTCTGAATGGCTTTATTCTGTGTTGGATGTTTCTGAGCATGGTTTACATTGAAATTATTGTACCAATCTCGTTCCTCTTGAGCCCAGCTGAGCTGGTTTGGGGGTGCTATGAAATTTGCACTTACTACCTCCGAGATGTTTGCTATAGTTTTGGCTATTACGCTGTCCATGTTAGGCCTTTTGTTTTTGAAAACATATTTATTCCTTGCGAGCCAGAGGTTCCAGCATAAAGTAGCTGGGATGCACTTCCAGATTCTTGTAATATTATTCTTGTCCTTCATAGAGTATGGATAGGCTCTTTTCCAATTCTTCTGGAGGTTATGCATCTGATCAGGGGGTCCTCTAATGTCCAAGGGTCTCGTTATTCTGTTCCAGCAACATTGAGCGAACGAGCAGAGAAGGAAGGAGTGCTGAATTGACTCTTCCTCTGCCCAACAGAAGCTACATATCGAAGGTCCTTGTATCCCCCTCTTTCTCAGGTTCTCCGCTGTAAGGATTCTTCCTTTTAATAGAGTCCAATTGAAGTGCTTTACCTTTGGGAGACATTCTGTCTTCCAGGCCGCTGAGTAAAGGTTCCAATTGGCAGTGGGGGTTAAGTTTTGAAGGGATTTATATCCTTCTTTAACCGTGAAGGAGCCTCCCCCCGAATCCCAGATATATCTGTCCTCTTTGTCCTTGTTTGTTGGGGCTAATCCAGATAAAGAGAGCTTTAGATTGTGCCACAGAGCTTTTAAGTCCGGAGGTAGGTTCAGGTCTTTCCAGGCCTGCCATCTACTTTGGTTCCATAAGGATATGTCATGCATGGTGATTATGTGTCTCTCCTCCATCCAATTTTGCAAAGGTCTAAGCTCTTGAAGGAGGGTTCTTGGATTGGAGTTCAAGATTCTGTCTGTCCAAATATTAATACTTTGACCATTACCTGGGAGCTTGGAGACATTTTCCTTGAAGTGTGGCAGAACTTTCTTCACTAGACACCACATCGGAGTGCAAGGCCTGTCTGCTATTGGATCGTTGAGGATATTGGAATTTGGGCCTCTAAGATACTTCCTTTTGATTGCTTCCACCCACCATGAGCCAGTTCCTATGAGAATCCTCTAGATCAGCTTAAGCCCCAACGCCTGGTTGGAGAGGCTTGGAATTTTTATAGATAGGCCTCCTTTTTCGTAAGGAAGGGTTACTTGGTCCCAGCTAACAAGACTGAATTTTTTTGTGTCTTGTTTACCTCCTTGCCAGAGAAAACTTCTCATTATGAGCTCCATGTGTTTGTGGATACTAACAGGGGCCATAATGATTGCGTATTGGTATATTGGGAGTCCAGAAAGGACGGCCTTTATGAGGATTGTTCTGCCAGCTAGGTTGAGCCAAGAGGCTCCCCAGTTTTGGAGATGTCCTCTCATTTTTTCAATGTGGTTTGTCCATACTTCTGCTTTAATATGTTCCTTTGCCAGGGGCAGGCCCAGATAAGGGAAAGAACTCCAATTTTTTTGGAGAGGAATCTCCAAGATTTGGGAGATTCTTTGCTGGATCTAAAGAGGCGCATTCCAAGTGTAGAGCTTGCACTTTCTGTTATTCAGTTTTCCTCCCGAGACTTGAAGAAAAGCATCCAAAGTCTTTTTAAACCTCCTAGCCATTAGACTAGAAGCACCCCCAATTAGTAAAGTGTCGTCTGCAAACAATGAATGGTTTATTTCCTTTGCCCCTCTCTCAATACGGATGCCTATAATTTCTTTCTTATTGCGCAGATTTTCTAGGTGGAAGCTGAGAGACTCCGCCATGATAATGAAAAGGAAGGGGGAGAGGGGGCAGCCTTGCCTCAGGCCTCTGGAGCTTCTGAAAGAAGTGCTGGGCCTGCCATTGATCAGTGGGGCGGTCCAGGAATCAAAGATACAAGCTCTAATCAAGCTGATAAAGTTGGAAGAGAAACCAAATTTCTTTAGAACCGCGCAAAGGAAGGAGTGGTCTACTCGATCGAAAGCGTTGGTCATGTCCAGTTTGATGATCATTCCACGCTCTCCTCTGTTGTAACTACTGTGTATTACTTCCTGGACTAAAATAACATTATCTATGATCTGCCTCTTTGGGACAAACCCTCCCTGGTTCTCTGAGATTATGAGAGGAAGAAGATTCTTTATCCTGTTTGCTATTATTTTTGTTATGGTTTTGTAAGAGACGTTACAAAGCGAGATGGGCTGAAATCTATCAAAGGATTTGGGGTCGGCTTCCTTGGGGATCAAGGCTATATGTGAAGACTTTGTATTGTCCCCCAATTTATGTTTTCTAAATGCATTTTTAACCATTCTTACAAAGTCCTTCTTTATAATGTCCCAATGATGTTTGTAAAATGCAACTGTGAAACCATCCGACCCGGGGGCCTTGTCCTGCTGCATGCCAAAGATAGCCTCTTGGATTTCTTCTGCTGTAGGTTCTTGCTCCAGCTTGTTATTGTGTTCCTCTGTTATCTTGCTCTCAATTATACTTAGGAAGTCATCACTGTCATGGTGCTGGTTCGCCGAAAGGAGAGCTTTGAAGTGCGCATGTGCTGCGTTTTTTATGTCTTCTTGATCCCTGACTTCTCTCCCATCGACTTCTATTCTGTTTATCTGGTTAATTGCTCTTCTAATCTTGACATTATTGTGGAAGAATGAGGTATTTTTATCCCCAGCTTTTAACCAGAGACAGCGTGATTTTATTCTTTGCTCTTCCTCCTCCATGCGATTTTGCCGGTAAAGCTCTTTGTACAGCTCTTTTTCCTTGTCTAGATCCTCTGCTATGTATTGCATCTGCTCTTTTTCTTTATGCCATCGCTCCATTTCCAGTTGCAGCTCTGTTTTCTTTTCCTTCTCAGCAATTGCGTTTTCCCTAGCCCATTGCTTTATGGCTGTCCTGAGGTGCTTTAGCTTTGACTCCCAAACGAAATGGGGTGAGCCAATAACTTCAATCGACCACTGTTCCCTTACCAAGGTGCGGAAAGCCTCGTGGTAGTCCCAGGCTCTATTATATTTAAAGGGAAGAGGGCCCAAATTTGCTCCTTTGTCCATGGAGAGAACCACGGCCTTGTGGTTCGATGCTGTGCCATGGATTATGTGGCTCCTAATTGTTTGATAATTTTCTACTACTCTTTCCTGTACTAGTAACCTGTCTAACCTTTCCTTTATGTTGTGGATTCCTGCTCTTCTGTTTGTCCATGTGTATTTCCCATTTGTTAGGGGAGGGTCGATCAGTTTGAAGTGTTGTATGATGGATTCCAACTTGTCTCTGAACTGATCAGCATGGAAAATCCCCCCATACTTTTCATCTATCTGCCTTATTAGGTTCAGGTCTCCTCCTAGGATTACCCCACTGTTGTGAGTGGTACTGAGGTCCATTTCTAGGGTGTTCCAGTAGCTTGCTTTATCTCTGTAATGGTTAGGAGCATAAATGTTGTAGATGTGGTAAGATTCCCGGGTGCTTTTGCTCTTTAGTTCTGTTCGAATCCACCAATTACAAAGCTGGGAGCTGATTATTTCCCATTTGTTTGTATTCCATAAGGTTTCGATGCCTCCTGAAGCTCCTGATGAGCCTTTTGAAATGCCTTGGTAGTTTCTGAATCTTTGGGTTTGGAGGAGAAAGTCTTGCTCGGTAGTTTTGGTCTCCTGGATCAGGAGGATATCTGGCTTTTCCTGGTTAATGAGATCCTTGATTGCTTTTAGCTTTACAGGTGAGCCGAGCCCCCTACAGTTCCAAGAGACCAAATTCATTATTTACCAGTATTGAGGTGGGTTCCTGATTTCTCCTTGGCTTTCTCGCCACTTCCTTTTAGCTTGCCTAAGAAGGAATCCATTGGTTGTTGGGTGCCTGTTGCCATTTTCTTCGCTGTTGTTTCATCTCTTAACTCTCTGTTTGATTTTTGACCGGCTTTTCTTGGGGGATCAGATGGTTGGGGAGCTTCCTTGGCTTTGTTCCTTATAAGGATTCTTTCAATGGTGGGCGGGGGAGGGAGGAGGGTTAGAGCAGGGAGAGGCAGGGTGGGGGAGTGAGGGGGAGGCCGGGACTTCTGCAGATAGGGTTTCAAAGGGTTGGAGGAAGGGGAAAGGGTGGGGGGGGAAAGGGGAGGGGGTGGGGGTTGTTTTGATGCTGGAGGGGCTGTGGAATTGTTGCCCGGGTTTGAAGAAGACTTTTTCCTTTTTACTTGTTCCCAGGATCCTTCAGTGTTTTCCTCGTGTTGTGTGGCTTCGTTTTCTTTCAGTTTACTGCATCTATTAGCAAAATGGCCGTATTCATGACATACCTTGCACTTGAAGGGTAGTTGTTCATAGTCCAGCTATTGAATGTGCAGCCATTGATCCACTCTTAGCTTTACAGCTTCCGGCAGTCCTTTTCCAAGATCGACTTCAACGCAGATCCTAGCGCATGCATGCATGTTTTCCTTTGGTTCCGATCTGTCTATGTATTTTCCCACAGCATTACCGATCACTTTGACCGATTCGTCCCCCCAGCAATGCAAGGGTAGATGAGGGAGGCGCACCCAAACAGGGACCGCGCTGGGGATATCCATCTCTGGATCAAAATCCGGGGTCCAGCGGTTCAGATATAAACCTCTTGTGTCCATGAAATAAGGCCCGTTGCGAAAGATGAGGTGCTTGTCTTCCTTCGTTTCGAAAAGGAAGGTGTAGTAACCACGCCCGCAGAATCGGATGGCTATCTTCCCTTGAATCATTGTGCTCCAGTTACGCTCCACCCATTTTTGGACCGTTCTTGGAGAGGGCCAGAGGCCAGTGAACTGTCCAACTAGTCCTCTTTCTGATAGGGCTATTGCCGATTTTCTG
Source organism: Pinus taeda (assembly GCA_000404065.3). Taxonomy (NCBI): domain Eukaryota; kingdom Viridiplantae; phylum Streptophyta; class Pinopsida; order Pinales; family Pinaceae; genus Pinus; species Pinus taeda. The sequence goes on along the minus strand of APFE030495073.1, from coordinate 36,321 downwards.
GGCAGAGAAGAGGGCAAATTTACTTCAGGAATTTCATCTAACTTCTTAATGAACTTTGATTGGGAGGGACGGGATCTGGCTTCTGAATGATTAGATAGGAGGGTTGCGAATGATTCCTCAGGGGTTTCAGAAAGCGGAGGGGGGGAAGCGGATCCTGCCATAGCAGGCTCGCTGCGCACAGCAGAAGGACAGGGCAGCCAAAGAAGGGAACCCCGAAGGCGGGGTCAGCGCAGAGAAGGCAGGTGAGCAGAGGAGGCCCAGCTAGGCAGAGCCTGGGGGCTAGGACGAGGGCACAGGGATCAGGCGGGCAGGGCTGCCGCGTCGTAGAGCGTAGGCCGATAACTAAACATCAAAAGGTAGTGGGCTTGGCCCGGTTCGGTTACTACTCGCACGACGAGCTACGACCTTGCTCGGGATCGAACACAAGACCGGTCCGTCATGACGAGGCCGACTTTACCACTATGCCGCCTCCACGACCTTAAAAGGTAGTGGGCTTGGCCCGGTTCGGTTACTACTCGCACGACGAGCTACGACCTTGCTCGGGATAGAACACAAGACCGGTCTGTCATGACGAAGCCGACTTTACCACTACGCCGCCTCCACGACCTTAAAAGGTAGTGGGCTTGGCCCGGTTCGGTTACTACTCGCACGATGAGCTACGACCTTGCTCGGGATCGAACACAAGACCGGTCCGTCATGACGAGGCCGAATTTACCACTACGCCGCCTCCACGACCTTTTTTGTGAATTTTATGCACTAAAAACCTTCATTATAACCTCCACTAGAAGGTATTTTCCTTGTATTGTAAAATCGACACCATTGTTCTTTCAAGAATAATAAGTAGGTCTTTGAATGTTGTATGCAGTTAATTCCTCTAAAGAGAGGTGTGACATAGTTCCTTAAGTTGTTTACAAGGTTGTAACCTTAGTGTCCCTTTCTTGTAACAACCCTTATGTCTGTTGTAATTGGCTTTTGAGCTGCTTGTTTTCTTTATCAAACTTCTCCCTCCTAATTTCTTCATCTAGCCTTAGGAAGACCATTTCTTCTCTCATTTTATTCATCTCACCCTCCATTCTAGCAATATCATCTACACCTTTTAAATAGGATATTTTCTTCCACTAATAAATCTCTAATTTTTCTTTATCCACCTTGAGTAGTAATTGGGGCACCAATTGCTTAGGAAGGACTCTTCATGATGTTCCTACAAGAGGAAGATCAGCTATCAATAACCAAGCAAATAGGAATGGGGCTTTCTTGGTTGCTTGGTTACTTTTTCAGTTTTCTACAATTTTGTAGGTTGCTCTTGTAGCAGGGTGGCCTATTCCTATAGATGGGTAGCCTACCCTTGTAACTCCACTTGCTGCTTTCTTTCTTTAAGAGGTGATTTCCTTTCTTTCAGTTGTGTCCTTGGTTCTTATAAGTTCTGGTTCTTTACATCCTAGAGCCTTTCTTTTTCTGGACTGGGGATCTCCTCAATAGTGATCAGGGTATGAGAAGGAGGCTTTAGCTTGCCACTGTACCTTATGTTGGTGTTTTTCTCCTAGTGTACACAACATGTTTAACGTGCCTAATTGTTTTTGGCTTGGTGGGGGTGCTAAAGCCTGCTAATGTGGTTGCAATTTTCTTCTCTTCATCCTCTAAGGTTTCTTCTTATTTCTATTTTGTAGGGCCAACCACCACCTTCCCTTTCCTCTTCTTGGTTAAACTCTTTCTAGTTTTTTTCAAACTCTATCTAGGAATCTAGGAAGGCATGTATCCACGTCCACAAAATCCATCTAGGGGGTGGGATGTTGAACATTTTCTAATGCATCTGTGGTTAGAAATTTAATCAGGTCACGGTGGACCAAGTAATTTTACTTACCCTTCTTAACCTTGGTGCTCATCTCCTTGAAATATTGGAGGAGGAAATATGGGATACTTAACAACTCATGGATTGGAAGGTTAGTTATAAATATCAACTGATATATGAGTATAAATTGGTAGGCATACATTATGCTTAGCCTACTCTCACAAGAAATGTATTTAATAATACGATGGGCTACTTCATCCCAAGGGTAAGGCAGGCCCTCACTTCTAATTCCATTCTTATTCTCATATGATTGTCGGGGAGGAAGAATCCTCTCTTGGCATTTATAGCCTCTTGTCTCTCTTCATTGATCCAATGTACCCCGTCAAGGAGTGGTGACCCTATTGATGAAGTCTTCATCAACTTATGTCACCAGTCCCTTGATTGAAGTGATCAATTCTTAGCCTTTGGGGTTTTGCAAGTTCATTACAAATTCTAAAGCAACCTCAACATAAAACCTTGTGAGCTTTTCAAAGAAGCCAAACCATTGATGGTTTTCTAGTATGGTCATAACTTTAGGGTTTTGATTAATTCTAGTTGTATTAGTTGGCTCTCTTTTTTTGTTAAATCAACCCCCCATGGTGTATGACAAAGTATTCAAATGTTTGATATACGTTTTTCACAATTTTGGACAAGTTTTTAGGCAGGAAGAATAATTGTTCATGTGCTGCTACAAGTTACATAATTATACATAGTTTCCCAGTGGAAACATGGAACTCTATTTTCTGCAATTTTTTAAAATGCACAATTTATAAATAAAATTACAAAAACAACTTATCTCTTCAAAATCAGGTCATTCAATATATATGTATAGTGAAAAAAATTGATGGGTTGTTCCTCGTTCCCTAATTCATAATTCTGCCCCAGAAAAGCTGAAAAATGCACTGATAATTTCCAATAATTAAGCAACGGACCTAATGCAAAATGTGAGAAATTTGGTGGAAAGAATTTAAAATTTATTGAGAAAAAAAACTTCTTTTAGCCTACCCAAGGTTCTCTATGAGTGAATTCTCTGGTGCTCTATCCTCATGTAATAAACCCTTTGTCTCATGTAGTTGCATGCAGTTTATTTCCAATAGCTTCGCAACTCTGAGCTTGATTTCATGTAGCTTTCTACTGTAGCAATGTAAAATTCATAACATAATTCTTAACACTTGTTTTCATTTAGAACATTAAATCAAAACAAGTGGTGAGCTTGAGTCATTTTCTCGCTTAAGTGGATGTGGTTTAGCATTACAGGACTTTCTTGTAGTAGTTCAAGGAAGCTAGAAAGAAATGTATGGGAAGGAGTTGGTTACGAAAGTATGATGTGGTGGATGATTAAAGGTGGAAAGCAATGTAGGGGTTCCATCTAGGCCTTCTAGGAATGCTTGAGTCAATGTAATGGGACGATCATGCAAGCTTAATGGTTCAACCTATTTTGTTGCTTTTTCTCCATGGTACCTACACATAAGTCAAGGTGAGACCGAAAAAAAGGAAAAAAATATTTCATTTTTTTCCTTTTCTTTTTTATTTATTTCTTTTTTTTGAGGCCTACTAGCTTCTTTGTTGACACCTACTAGGACCTTAGAAGAGGTTTTCCCATTGGGTTCTTATGTTTTTCTTTTCTTTTTTTTCCAAACTTATAGGCTACCTCATGGAGGTTTTTAGCTAGTGAGTCTTTCTCAAGTGCCTCAAAGGAGGTTTTCGCTTGAGGCTAATTTTTGTTTTTTTCTTTATTTTTCATTTCCTCTGGTCAAGGATGTATGGATTGGGATCTCTAATGCTTCCAACAAGATTCAGTTCCTTTCTTATTGAATTGGTAAATTCAACCTTGAAGAGGGTCTACTTATATGCTTTCTACTAGTATCCGTTCACTAAAAGTGGAACTTGTTCCACATCGATAATTTTTATTTTGACTGAGCCATTATCAAAGAAATTCTCAACTATACTAGGCACCAACCATCTAGTCATGAGTTTACCCCTAAAATCCTTAAACCTAGAGTCATACAGGAGGGCCCAATCACCCTTTTGGAAGGCTTTGATTTTAATGTTCTTTTCATGACATACTTTTCTTTGCAACTAGATTACTTCGGTGTACAATAAGGCCTGCATTCTATATTCATCTAGTGCATTCAATTATTTCAACCTATTAACATGTGCTTTAGTTAAATAAATATCAATTTGGGTTTCCATCCTCAATGTGTTGTGCTCAAATTTAGTTGACAGTAAATCTTTCTTACCATAGAGTAACTCATAGAGGGTAAATCCAATGGTGGTCTCCCAGGTGGTGTTGTAGGCCCAAGTGGCCTCAACAAGTCTTTTTCCCCAATCATTTTTGTTGTTGTTTATCACCTTTGTCAAAGTGCTCTCTAATGCTTTATTGATAACCTCCACTTTCCCATTTGTGTTGGGATAATACGGAGTATACTTTTGATGTAAAATGTGGTGTTGCTTCATTATCCTTTCGATTATATTGGAGGTGAATTTGGAGCCTTAGTATGTCACCAATTCTCTTAGAAAACTAAACTTATAGAAGATATTTTCCCTTAAAAATTTAGCCACTTTTTGTTATGTTTCTACTTTCACTACCTTCACTTCAACCAACCTGGTCAGGTAGTTTTTGCAAACAATGATGTACTTATTTTCCCCAAATGGGTGGTTAATGGGACCAATGAAGTCCATGACCCCCTTCTCAAATGGTTCTAAAGATACCTAATGTTGGATGGGAATATCATATTTATAAGTAGGTTTTTCCATCCTTTGGCACTCATCACACTGTGAAGTATATCTCTGGACATCCTCATGAAGGATTGGACAAAAGTATCCTCCTTGCAGGATTTTGTAAGTTGTCCTCTTTGCAGCAAAATGGCCCTTATAGGGTCCATCACGAAAAGTTGAGAGGATGTCATAGACTTCATCCTTCCTCACAAATATTCTAAAAATCTAATGAGGCCCTAATCTGAAGAGGTTTCCCCCAATCCAAGTGTAAGAGGCACTCTTTATGAAAATCTTACTTTTCTCCTTTGAAGATAGGTGAGGAGGGAACTAGCCAGTAGCCAGGAAATTGATAGCATCAATGAGCCATGGAGGTAGGAGTGATATGGAAAAGAGATGCTCATCAGGGAGATGGTCATCTACCACTTCTTCATCTGCAAACAAGGTTAGTTGTGATAGAAAATCAGCAACAACATTCTCCTTTCCAGGTCTGTCAACAATAATTAATTCAAATTGTTGCAATGGTAATAACCACCTAATTATGCAACCATTCACATCTAGTTTATTCATTAAGTACTTGATTGTTGCATGATCAGCATGCACAAAGACTTGATAATGAGTGATGTATTTTCTAAATTTTTTTAAACGACATACAATGACAAGAAATTCCTTTTCATTTAATGTATAGTTTAATTCAACCTTGGACAAGTTTTTTCTAATGAAATAAATTTCATAGTGGATTTTACCTTTGAATTATCCCAGAGCTAGCCCAATCTCCTTGTAAGATGCATATATAAGAATATGGAAAGGTAGAGTTCAATTTCGACTTTTGAGGATAGGTGTTTTCATTATTTTTTATTTTTTTTCTCAAATGATTTTTGACATAAATTTGTCCAACAAAAATTGACATCTTTTGTTAGTAATTAAAATATAGGAGAGGTAGTTTTATGAAAATATTTTATGAATCTTCAGTAATATCCAACATGCCCTAAAAAACTTCTAAAATATTTTTGTTTTCAAGGAACATGAACATTTTTTATGATGGTTATTTTGTTAGGGTCCACTCAATGGATTCCTTTTGAAGAGAGGAAATGCCTTAACAGAATTCCCTCATTCATCGAAAATAGGCGTTTCTCATGGCTCAGGGAGAGGTTCATCTCTTTACAGCTTTACAAGACCTTGCTTAGGTTTGATAAATCTTCTTGTAAATCATCCCCATAGGGTATAAAATAATCCATGTATATTTCCACCAAATCATTTACAAAAGCATAAAATATACTTAGCACAGGCCTTTGGAAGGTGGTAAGGGAATTGCATAGGTCAAATGGGAGAAATTTGTAAGAAAAATTCCCCCTTGGACATTTGAAGGTAATCTTATCTAAATCCTTAGGATTGACCTGTATTTGGTTGTCAACATTGAATCCATCCAAAAAGGATTATAACTTTTTCCTTGCAATAAAATACTTGGTCAATAAAAGGAAAGGGAAAATGACCCTTCCTAATGGCTTTGTTGAGTTCTATGTAGTCAACAAAGATCCTTCATTTTCCATATTTATTAGGGACAATGACTAGGGGAGACATCGATTCACTATTGGAGATTAGAAATTTGAATCATGCATCCAACAATTTATGTAATTCATCTTTCATGATATCTTTTAATATGAGGTTCATTCGCCTTTGTTGCTAGTGAACAAGTTTGTGATCCTCCTTGATATATATATGGTGAGTGCACACATAAGGATGTACTCCTTTCATCCCCATACAGTCCCGTGCAAATGTGTCAATATGCTATTTTAAGACAATGAGCAGCTTGTTGTATTGATCAACTAAGAGAAATGGACTTATTTTCAAGGTTTTAGAGGGGTTAATTTATGTTGGTTTGACATTTTTTTGCTCATAACCAGCAATTTACAAATCTACCCATGAACTGTCTTGAGAATAAGTAGGTTTCCCTACAGATAATTGTTCTTTTAAGCCATAAATATTCATGACATCAAGATATTGGTTTTGAAAAAAATTATCAATCATATTATCTTCCTTCCTTACGATGTGATTAATCCATAAGACCTTTCTCTAAATTGATTGATCACAAAAGTCTTAGATCTAACATATTATCTTGATTAATTTGTTTGTTGTTAATGGCAATTTCTAGTGTAAATATAGGGTAGGATGATGAGAGGTAAGAGTCCTCTTCTTCCTCTTATTCCTCTACCCATGTAGGAAATTCATCCTCAATAAGAGCTTGCACTCATCGATATAATACAAGTTGTTTTCCTGATTTACCATTGGTGATGGTCATTATCACAACCCTACAGTTGATGTATGCATCAACAATGGCTAACCAAGGTCTTCCTAGGATGAGTAGATAGCCATTAAACTTAGTCTTGGGCTGAATTACAAGGAAATTAGAGGGATACTCCCAAGAATCAATAGAGACCATTACATCTTCTATGATACCTTCAAGTTCTAGTATAGATCTACCAGCAAGTTGTAGCACAATAGAGGTCATTCTTAGAGATCTTTGGAGGTTAAGTTTAAGCATGTTTTCTTTGGTCATAGCGTTGATAGCAACTCCCAGATCAATGAGAGTATTTGGAACTGCATTGTCATTGACGATCACATCTACTATTAGGCTCCCAAGATCTAAGTATTTGGGGATGGTTACTCTCCCAAGCATAAGATCGATTAGCTTCCCTATGAAATTGATAGTAGGGGCATATTTTTTATTTATCCTAGGCTTTCCAAGACATTCCTCTCTAATGAAATTGTTGTAGATAGGAACATCCCTGGTGGAAAGAACGAGAGGTATTTTGACACACATATTTTTTAGTTATCCCAAAATTTCAGCTTCTTCTAGGGTGTGTGCTTTGCAGGTTGTAAACCTTTTAGGATAGGTAGGTTTTGGTTGGGTGACTTGAGGTACAAGTTCTTCATTCTCCTCCTCAAGGTTTTTTATTGGAAATATGGATGAACATCTAGAAGGACCCTCCCATACCTAAGGTTGATTTCTTAGATTCCTACAGCATAAGTTTGGTAATTAGTTTCTCCACTGTAGACTGGTTGAGCTAGCTTACTATTGGGATTTAGATTTGTTTATGAAATAATTTGTGGTTTATTTGGAGGAATGATTTGGGGTGTTTGAGATTGTTAAGGAGGAGGCATCAAGGCATGTGGTTGGGCCACCTGAGTCCTCCATCCTTTTAATGAACTACCCCATTGAGGAGGTTAAGTAAGATATGGATGGAAGGGAGGAGTAAACTTTTGAGGATGATATGGCCAAGGAGTGGGCCTAGGCCATGGTGAGGGTTTAAGAGGACACCAAGGTTGATAATGAGCATTATAATTAGTATTGAAATGAGAATGGAAGTTCATACCTTGTTGGAACTTCCTAGGGGTTTGTGGTCTCTATTGGTTGACAAAGTTTCAAATTATCTCCATTCACCACTAAGTAAATGTGCATGTATGGGGGTAGACTAAGTCTATAGGAATTATCTCCTACCTTTTTCTAGTATCTTAAAGGGACCATATTGTAGAGCCTTGATTTTTATACCAGGACCTTATAGCCTCTACTTGTTCAATTATAATCATACTATGTCTCCCACCTTGAATGACCTCTTTATTCTATGTTGGTCATGACTAGCCTTGTATTTTTTGTATGGATTCTATAGTTTCTCTCATAATTGTAGATGGATCTTTCTTATATTCTCAATATTTTTTTCTGCCCTTAAGGAAACTCTTGTAAGATCCTCCCTCACTCCTTGCCACCCATATGCAATATCCAAGGTGAGCACAAAAAATATCCAAAACAAGTTTCAAATGGTGACTTACCAGTATAAATGTAGATTTCTCTAGTATAATAGTGTTGAATATACTATATTTTCATTCTAGGTCTTTAGATGCTTGCAACAAATTCCTGTTGACTACTTCGGTTTTCCCATCTATATGTGGATGGAATGTTTTTGATCTCTTCAACACCATGTCCATCTTATTCCACAATGTAGTCCAAAATGCACTAAGAAATCTATTCTCCCTATCTTAAATGATGTTAATTAGTATCCCAAAGTGTATCCAGGCATGTCCAAATAATAAGTTCACTACTTCTTACCCATTGATGGTCCCTTTATAGGGCATCAAAAAGTACATCTTATTATCAACTACCACAAACAAGTAGTCATGTCCCTTCATAGTTATTGTCTAGCCTCCCAAAAATTCCATGGAAATGCTTTCCCGGGGATGATTGGGTATAGGCAAGAAATGATATAGACCCTCTTTCCTATTACTAGGCTTGCTAGTACTCAAGAATGCTACTTGTTCTTACATCTTTGGCCAAAACACATACCTTTGCAAGTTGGCCACTATCTTCCCTACACCAAAGTGCCCTATAATCTTGGAGGTGTGAGCCTCTATAATCAACTATATTTTTTCACCTTTTGGAACAAGTAACTTATCCAAATTGTAGAGTAACTTGTCCTAGAGATGCTAGTAAATTGTGCAATCACCATTGTGCATATGACTCTGGCTTTGCAACTATTGAAGCAACTTCTTGAAGTCCTCAACCTCTTAATATTCCTATATGTATGCATCATAGGTGAATGGTTCCATGTGCATCATAGTTCACAAAGATGTGATATTTGATTTGGGTGGCCTTGAAACCATTTTTACCAACTTGTTTGTGACACCCTTCTTGTACTTGATCACTAAATGAAACTATTGTAGAAACCCCATCCACTTCTAGTGTCCAGTCTCTTGTAGCTTACTCTAGGCCTATAGATATTGTAGTGGTTGGTGATCTGTGTGGATTAGTGTCTCCTTTCCCATCAAATATTGTTTCAATTTCTTCACAAATTGAACTAGGGTATAAAGCTCCTTGTCAAAGGTCAGATAATTTAGAACCACCCCATGAAATATTTTATAATTGTAGCATACAGACCTTCCTCCCTGCATTAAGACCGCTCACATAGCATACCCACTTACATTTGTCTCCACTTCAAAGGGTTGATGTAGTTTGGTAATTCTGGGTTCGGTGCTTGACTAATCTTCTTATTTAAGTCCTCAAAGGCCCTCTTCTAATTCTTTCCCCACTAGAAACTCTTTCCATTCACTATTATGGTGTGAAGTGGTGGTTCAACTACTAAAAATGGGGCCATAAATTTCCTTAGGTATTGTGATGCCCCAACAAAACTCCTAACCTCATAAACATTAGTAGGCATTGGCCACTTCATGATGTCTTCCATCTTGGTAGGATATATCTTCTCCTCTCCTCCCTCTATCACATACCCAAGATACACCAAAGATTGTTGTGAAAACTCACACTTCCTTAGATTTTCTCACATATGGTGCTTCTTTAATGTCTCTAACACCTACACCAAATGCCATATGTGCTCCTCCCATGTAGTATTGTATACCCGTACATCATCCAAATAGAAAATAACAAATAAATATATAAAAGGGCACAATATATCATTTATTAACCTCATAAATGCAATTAGTGCATTTCACAATTCAAACAGCATGACTAACCACTCATACAAATCTTGCCTAGTTTTGAAGGTGGTCTTCTAGACATCTTTTGCTTTGGCTCGAACCTGGTGATTTTTTTACTTTAAATCCAATTTGGTGAAGTATCTCGCTTTCTTCAATTGATCCAACAAATCATTTATCCTAGACAGGGGTTACCTTTGAGAATAATTGTGTTTAACACCTTGTAATCTATACACATCTTCCAAGTTCCATCCTGCTTTGGCATAATGATGATGGGTGAGCCACATGGTGAGATATTTGGTTGAATGAAGCCACGTTCAATTAATTGTTGCAACTACTTCTTCACCTTGTTTTTATTACATACTACCTATACAACCAAATGTTTGGTAGTGGGGAGTCTAACAATAGCTAGATCTCATGCTCCAGTTTCCTCTTAGGCAGTAACCCTTTAGGCCTCTAGAGCACATCCTTGTATGCTTGTAGCAACTCTTCTAGCTATTATTTATGTTTCTTAGTACACCCCTCCAAGGATGACTTTTCTCTCATTAACTCTTCTATAGGCTAATTTTCTCTTAAAAATAGTAGAACATATTTCTTACTAGAATTGATCAGTTTCTTGGCTTGATTGGCACTTACTAACAAAATTTTCAACTTGCCCTTGTTTGCGTTTATGGTGAAGTATTTTCCATCCTTGATGAGGTGTTATTGGTTGTACATGAATATTTCATCCTATGCATACATGGAGGGACTTCCAAACACCATTCCACATGCATCAAGGGGGGCTACGTCTAGATCTACTTCTTCACTAAAATCAACACTGATAAAAAAATATAATTTTGCACTATTTAGTTACCTTTATTTATACATACTTATTTACCCATCCCAATGGATATGGTTTTGGATTATCATGAACTTCTAATCCCAATTTTTTGACCTACTCTACTACATTGAGATTTTCCTGTGATCCTGAGTCGAATAGAGCATAGATTTTATCTTTTTTCCTATATGGAAGAGTCTATTCTTTTCATTATCTTCCTATTGTTGAAGGCTACTTAGATTCACCTCCTAGTTAGATTCTCAAATCAGTTGCCATAAGGTTCTTTGATCCGTAAATTGTCGTGGATATTCCACTGGACAGTTCATCACAACAAATTTAATAATATTATATTAAAAAGTATAATATTCTACACTATGGTTTTATTTAATTTCTAGATCTTTAAAATCAACTGCAATTAGTGCATGCATGTAAAAGTAAATCAAGCAGAAAAGTAGAGAACGGAAAAATAAGATCACACACACATAATACACAAGATATGATCTCTGGGAAACCCTTTCGGGAGAAAACCCAGCTGGAAGGTGAGGTCGCTTCGCTCTCTTTCTTAGTCTGGAAATATGGTTGTAGATATAAAGAAGTAATGTATGTGGCATGTGGGCTACTACAGTGCACAGATCCTCTCTATGTGCTCTACCTCCTATCTCTCCTGGCTATCTTTTCTCAACTATGGAACAAAATTCTCTCGAAAGAATGGAATGCCTCTACCTCCTAATGTCCCGGTTATAACACAACCCGATAGCATACTAGTGGTTAATTTTGACTACATCAAATCTTAACTAGTGTTACAAAATAGAATCTTCTAGATCCTTTTACATCACAAACACGTGGTTATCCCCTTTTCCATGAATAATGGAGCTGAATGGCATCCTCCCGAACTATGGGTGTGAAAATCGGAAGGCTAACTTCTGAGTGGCATAACTTTTTCATACGGACTTCGATTGACATGATTCTTGCGTCATTGGAAATATCTATGTGTTTAGAATAGCATGAAAAGGTATTTCACTTAAGGGAAAATGTTTTACCCCCAAAAAACCTTATTTGATGCCTCAAAACGTTCCCAGAAGGTTTCAAACCCCGTTTTGCCAAACTGGGTCCCCCCTGTAAAAACAGTCCCATGAGCTGATTCCTCCACTTTTTCCACTCCAAATGCATCAAGATGGATGGAAAAAAATATAATGATCCAATTCATATAATTCTTATTTTCATATTTCTTTCTTTTCTTTTGGTTAATCTCTGGATGCAACTTCCAACACTTCTCCTTTGTATGATCATCAATATTACAGTGGTTGCAATGGTTGTTGGGATATTTGCACTAGTGTGTTGTGGTTTTTGTATTTTATTATTTTCCGCTTTCCACTTCTTCTTCCCCTCCTTAGAAGCATCCTAGTGCTCCTTCTGCATCGACCCACTGGATTTCCCTTTCTTCTGGATTATGTTCTCCAATTATTATGTCTATACACAAGCTTTAACCACCTATTTGGGTTTGAATAGCATCACTTACTTCCAAAAATGGTTGTGTATACCCCCTAGATACTTGAGGAATACCCTTGGGTTCTTTGGGGAGATACCTAGCATTATGGCCATCTTTCTAAATTTAGTAGTATACTCTTATACACTCTACCCCAACTTCTGCCTAAATAAATGCCACCATATACATTGGTCCTCTACATACCCAATAGGGTAAAATTATGACATTATGAGGGTTTTGAAACCTCCCACTTAGTCACTAGAGGATCTCCCTCCAACCTCAAGCTCATTGTGTGGATTTCCCACCAAGTCAAGGCATGGCCCTCTAATTTCTTGAACAAATGAAATCTTATGTTATTCCTCTATATGATGAACACTAAACTAAACTTCTAATTTTTGCAGCCAATGATTTAGCTTTAGAGCATTAATATCACCTTGATATAAATTGATGTTGACCTTTGCTTCCATTTATATTAGGTATTATGAATGGTTCACGACACTCAAACTAGGTTGGTATTTTTGGGTTATTTCTTATATTCCCTCTTTAGTTCTTCCCAATTTTCTAATTTTCTCTTCAATTTGACCTTTGCATTAGAACCTCCATCTTCTTCAAATAGCTTGAGATTATTAGTCAAGGCTACCATGAGGAGGCTCACATTATAGTTTATATTAGGGACATGTGCTTCTAGTTGTGCAAACCTCTCCTCTGCAGGATCATGAGGGTTATTCACAATTTTGTTAACAATGACTGGGGCTTTATGGATTTTTTCTTAGCCAATATCGATCATTTACAAATGCCCACAATATACCCAAGGAAACTTGCTATGATACCAATATGATCCATAAATTGTAGTGGATATTCCATTGAAAAGTTTGTCACGATAGATCTAATAAAATTATACATAAAAATCCAAAATCTAAACTATGTCGATTATTTTTCCTTAGAATTCCATATTTATTAAGTTACAGTTGCATGCATGCACTATGTAAAATGTGAAAAATAGATAATAAAAAAAAGAAGAATACAATCATTCATGACCATTAGAACACAAGATATACCCTACGAAACCATTTCTAGAGAAAACCCATCTGGAAGGTGAGGTTGCTTTGCTCTCTTTCTCTAAATGGAAAATGGATGCAAGTACAAAGAAGTGAGGCATGTGGCCCACAAATTGCTATAGTGCATAAATTTTATCTATATTCTCTCTCCCTAACTGTTGGATAGTTGGAATTTTATGAATGGTTGGTGGTACTTGGTATATTGGCATTGGTGTCAACCAGACTACCATAGATGTTTGTGGCCACAGATGTTGGCTTTGATGACCAGTAGTCTAGTTGTGATGTTAACTCGGCTAGTTTGATGTGCTTGATGTATCAAGTTTAGGGGGAGTCTCTTGGTTTCTACAATATCTTGTATAGGATTATCATAGTAGCGGGCCTACTGGAAAGCCATAAAAAGATGATTATGTTGGCTGGGGAGTCCCAGAAGTTGGAGAGGATTATGCCTCAAGAGATCATCTTTTTTACCCTTGGAAGTGGCATAGTTGTTGAGTGCCTAGAAAATATCCAATGGTATGTGGAACCCTGTAAAAAGCCTCAGAAGAGCAGGTTCTAGACACAAGAAGGGTCAATGTATAAATAATTTAAGAGATTTTGCGGCCATTTTTAAGGTAGAAAATGGGCTCAAAGACTACATCAAACCTTCTCCAGTGGAATGTTATTTGGAAAATCTTTCAAATGGTATTGTTGGTAACGGGATCCCCCAAGGACAGTTTTGGGGCTAAAAGCCCATTTTTTGGGTCAATTTTCTAACAAATTTGTAAAGTCTCCGCATTTTTTGGTCGCAGAGCACGAAGGTGTCATGAGTCATAAAGGGTTGTCCGCCCTTATTTTGTAAAGTGTAAAGTTGGTTGGAAGGATCCACCCATGGTCCGTAGACCATGGGATTGTATAAAAAGAGCTAAGTAAGTAAGCTCTAAGTATTCATAAGTTTTTGGTAGTGGAAGACAAGGCTTGGAGTCTTGGTAGAGAATTCTAAGCTTTAGGTCTTAGCGTAGGTAGAGGCTCTGCAGCTGAGTGCATAGAGGCCTAGGGTGGAAGTCTGCAGCTGAGTGCGTGGACCCCTGTAGTTGTGTGTGCAGGGAAGATAGAGTTTATAATCATCTGAAGATATCAATAAAGAGAAGTATTCTCCAAATTATGTGTATTTATTTCCTATTAATACATCTGGTTATATTATGTTTTGGGTTTACATTAAAATTTTTGTGTAATGCACGAATGTATGTGATTATATTGGGTAAATGAACGCAAGTAATAATATTAGGTTATGCGGCACTAAATGTGATTGTTTAGTAAGATAAGAAAACACTTATGATAACTTGGAAACCTGTTCAATGCGTTGTCATAGCAGCTTGAAAGTACCTGAACCACAGGTTAGGGCTGCACGAAGGTCAATCATATTCCTTCACAAAGGTACTGAAGGGCAGAGTAAAGGGCTAGACTGACAGAGCCCTAAGACTTAGTGACATGTGTGAAAGCAGGAACAAAGGGTATAAACTGACATCACATCCATCTCAGGGTGTAGAAAATTGGTTCAAGCATCCCCCCATACTGCTTCGGGTGAGACTTCAATCTGCACTCCATGGGTTGATGCCGAAAGGGCCAGTAGTGTAGGGATTTGTTTGGCTAACTAACGTTGAACCTAGGTCAGGCCCCACGTAGCCAAAAAATGGTTCTGTTAACGTGCTTGATGTGTCAATTTTAGGGGGAGTCTCTTGGTTTCTATAGTCTCTTGTATAGTATCATCATAGTAGCAGGCCTACTGGAAAAGTCATGAAAAGATGATTATATTGGCTAGGGAGTCCCAGACTTTGGAGAGGATTATGTCTAGAGATCATCTTTGTTACCCTTGGAAGTGGCATAGTTGTTGAGTGCCTAGAAAGGTCTCTCTAATGGTATGTGGAACCCTGCAAAAAACCTCAGAAGATCAAGTTCTAGGCACCAGAAGAAGTGTCAAAGTGTAAATAATAGAAGTGATTTTGTGGCCATTTTTAAGGTAGAAAATGGGCTCAAAGGCTACCTCAGACCTTCTCCAGTGGAATGTTCTTTGGAAAATCTTTCCAATGGTATGTGGAAGTCCATCACTGGATTACGGGATCAAAGTTATTGACAGACAAAGTAAGGATCTTGAAGTCCTTAGGAGCAGTAATATCAGAGTCTCAGAACCTCGGAAGGGCTGAAGTCTCGAAATATCAAAACCTCAAAATGTCAAAATATGGGAACCCTGAAGGCCTATTTAAAAGAGACTCGAGATGGTACGAAACCAAGGAACCAAGAAATCCTTGGAACCTCGGAAGGGTTAGAATCTCGGAGCCTAGGAGGTCTATTTAAAAGAGACCTAAGATGGCATGGAACGAGGGAAATAGGAAGTCCCAAGAATCGTGGAAGGTTGGAACCTCATAATCATTTATTAATTGAATTCCTTAAAAGCATTAAGGTTCTAAGGAGTAGGGATTTATAAAGGAAATCACTAGCAAAACAAAGGATCATGGGACCCTTTCTCTCTCCTCCAACAGGACACATGGTAGTAGTTGATTGGCTATAATGAGATGATGGTGGAAGATGATGTTAGCATGACATGGTTGTCTAAGGGACATGTGGTAGACAATTCCAACATTTTTGGGTGGTCTAATGGGGAAAATCCAAGTGACATGTGTCACCACTGAAGAGGAGACATGTGGGATTGATTATGTAAGCATGACATCATCCTAAAAGCACTTCCCCGAAAGGTTTGAGCAATGGTCATAGAAACAACAAATCAGGAGAATCATTGGCTAGTCCCCATGGGACATGTAAACTTAAAGGTTAGAAATCTCGTAGGTTCTTATAATCGCATTTTGAGAAAATGTTGAGACTAGGAGCTTTAGGTGTTGTATCAGCCTTTGGCAATATGATCTCAAGAACCGACAGCATGGAGATTTTACACATGGAGATAGGCCCTCGATGGGATCCTGAATGGCTTAGCACCTAAGTGTTATGTCGTTGATCACACCACCTGGTCCTATGGTGGAAAATCAATAAGAGGGAAAGAAAAAGGGGCTAAAGACTAAGCTCATAGTCTCACGATCTCATAAGAGGTTGAGAATCACTATAAATAAAAGTTATGAGACGTGGGGCTCCGAGATTGCAGCAGTAAGGTGTAGGAAGGATGAATGAGTCAACGGATATGTGTAAATGCATGCAGAAGAGTTGGTCATTGGAGAAAATGGTGAATGTTAAGATCATTGAGTCAAGGAAATAAGGGCCAGATTTAAAGATAAAATTGATGGGCAAGTAATCAGCTGAAGCAAGCCATCTTTGATCTAACTGCCACTCTTCATTCAATCAACTACAGAACAGAGCCATACTAGATTACTTGGAACTTTGTGATCAAGTTAATAAGCATGGGGAGCCTTATTGGAGTATCTAGGTTGACTAAGAATTTATTCTCAGTATGGTAGACACTCAGGAGGCCATTCTCTGCACTAATTATAATACAGTTGTAGTTGTTGAAATGTAAAAAGCACTCAGATGCCCATTCTGTGGTTTAATGTAGTTGCAGTGTCTATGCATCAGTCACAACAATAGGAAGGTGTGTTGTGTTGGGAATACACTTGGGAAGTGTGAATGGAGGGTTAATTATCAACAATGAGTGCATTGTTTCTTGTGTTGTATAGGAACAAAACAGGGGTGCGTAGTTGAGAAAAGTGGGGAATGTAGAATCATTGAGAGTTACAGAGCACAGTGTTGTAGGTGTTTGGCTGAGTTAAGCATCACTAGGAGAAGGTGAATCACAAATTCGAGATCTAAGTTGGTTGAGTAGTAGAGAGCATAGTTCAAAGGAGAATTGGGGAGCTGAAGGAAAGGAACTGGTACTGGAAAAAACCAAATTTGTATTTAAATGTATATGAATTTCCCTCTATTTTTAGTTTCAAAATTGTATGAAAGGTAGAAAAGTGGCTAGAGTAGGTAGTCACCAACATTCATAAGAGTTTGGTGCCTCTTGGAAAGTAGTGGCTTGCTATCCTAAGGGCATCATTGCCTCCTATGAGTCGTTGCTCACCAACAAATTGATGTAATTAAGTAGATGCTTAATTTACATCATAAAAACAAACAGATTGGTGGTTTTCTCCCTTTGAGTTTCCACTTAAAAATACCTATGTCAATATGTGTATGTTTCTCTTGTGATGGATTGTATGTACATGTGAATGCCTTATCTTTCTGATCATTTGTATTGTGTATGAATTCTCTCACAAGTAACTAATAATAGAGAAAATAATTAAAGACCTAAAGTTTCAAAGAACCTCATTGATTCACACCCCCGCTCAGTAATTCCTTATTCCAACAATTTGTATCAAATCCAAATTTCTTCAAGAATAATCTAACCACTAGAAGGTAGATCCATAAGGAATCATTTCTAGGCAAGAGAGTCAAGATGCTTACTCATGAAAGATAGCAGTCTTTAATGAGACAAATTATGCCTTTTGGAAAGTTAGGGTGGAAGCTTATCTTATGTCCCTAGGAGTATATGTTCTCTATACTAGTAGATCATAATGTTCCTAATGTCCCTCCCACTAATGCAGATGGTGAAAATTGTATGGAAATAATGCTAAATCCAAGAATGTCACTCTCTTTTCCCTTATTCGATCTGAACTTGTAAAGGTTATGCAATTTAAGCCTGCCAAGGAAGTGTGGGTGAAGCCTAATGAGTGTCATGAAGGAGATGATAAATTCAAGTAGGCCAAACTTCAAACCTTCAGAATAAGGTTTGAAAGCTTAAAAATGAGTGAAGAAGAAAGCATAACATAATACTTCCTCAATGTTGATGAAGTAACCAATATGATTAGAGGACTTGGTAAAGAGGTCAAAGAAGATATAATTGTTCAAAAGGTATTAAGATCTCTACCCATGAGATTTAATGCCAAAGTCTGTAGACATTGAAGAGATGGTTGATTTAAACACTCTCAAGATGGATCAGTTGCTTCGTACTCTCACAACCTATGAGATGAGAGTAGGAAAAGAGAAGTTTGAAGCCAAGGAGGCAACGTTCAAAGTTTCCAAGAAGGTTAAGGAGCACAAATATCATCAAGAGTGCTCCAACTGTGAATTTGATCAAGAGCTAGCTCAATTTTCCAGGAAACTAAAGTGTGTCTTAGGAAAGTATAAAGGGAAACTACCTTTAAAATGCTTTGACTACAGAAGAGTTGGAAATTTTTCATGCAAGTGCCCTTACGAAGAAATTACAAAAGAGGAATATGATCAAAAATTTAGAAACAAATATCAAAAACATCATAAGAAGAAGTTATTTAAGAAAAAGGGGCTCTACTCCAAAGAGGATAGCCCATCACCAGAGTCAGATAGTGAAAACACTTCAGCAGATGATTCAAATGAGTATTTACTCATGTCATTTCGAGTAGACTCCAAGAAGAAAAATATTACTGACTATGAAGAGGAATAAAAAGAAGTAGGAGTAGTGGACTTTGAAGGGGAACTCATTAGTGCTCTTGATGAGTCAAAGAAGGTGAGAAAAAAATAATAGGAAGCTAAAAGAAAAAATGCAATGTGCTGAAGAAGTTATGTAAAAATCAGACAATGAGGAATTTGTTTATCAAAAATAAAAACTTAAAGAATCCATTAAAAGCAAAGATAGTTTAGCTCTTCTACTAGAAGAAAAACAAGGAACATGTGAGAAACTAGAAGAAAAGAACAAACATCTAAAACAAGAGTTTTTCAAGGTAAGGAGGGAAATGATCTCAAGAACATGAAAAGATGAAATTTTGTCCTTGAAATTCAAATTAGAAGAATATAAACGAAAAGAAGAAGTTCTTAATAATTTGAGCCATGAATGGGAAGAAAAGTGTCAAAGTCTTGAGGCATAGGTCATCTCCCTGAGAACGAATCTTGAGAGATTGTAGATTGAGAAGGGTATAAATGAAAAGTTTGCAAAAGGAACAAGAAATCTAGATCATATTTTGAACAATCAAAGGTCTTTAGGAAACAAAACAGGCTTGGGATACTCTATATCATAGGAATCTTCTATGGGAAATGTGAACTTACATCCACATGATTTGAGGAACCTCAGAGCTATGAAAAGGGGCATCAAGAAAGAATCAATGAAGACAAAAAGTAGCAATCCAGTGAGGAGAAAATCACTAGAATAATGACTCCAATCACCCCAAGGAGCCATACTAGAAGAGAATTAATCAATCAGTTAGACAACAGAGGTACCTTCATGCACAAGCTCATGAACTTCTTAACTTTAGATAGTCTCATTTATTTTATGGTAATTTTATAAATATCACATCTTTGGACATGGGGTTATTTATTTTAGAAGGATCATAGTTGAAAGAGATGAGAATTTCATGTACAATAAGTATCATAATTTTAGATCTCAACTCTCCTCTTAGAGATCAAAATTCTTTCTCTCCTCTAATAAATGATGTTGAATGCTTCAAATGCAATAATTTTGGGCACAAGAAAAGTGAATGCAAAAGAATATTTTAATTTTCATTCAAGTTTCAGAACACTTGGTAACCAATTTTTCAAAAGGATAAGAAGAATTAGAAATGAAAATTTGGAAAGAGAATGGAATGTGGACTTGCTCTATCGGCACATAATCAAGAGAATAGATGGTATGTGGACAGCGGTTATTCCAAGCATATCATTGGGGCTAAGAGAAAATTCTTGTTGCTAAAAGAAAAGGATAGAGGGAACAATGTCACTTTCAAAAACAATGCCCCAGAAGGAATTAAGGTTAAGGGCATAGTTAGTCTTGATGAAAATTCTAAAGCCCATAATGTGTTGTATGTAGAAGGTCTTAAGCACAACTTTCTTAGTGTAAACCATATGTCTGATAATGGCTATAATGTGACTTTTCATTCCAAATATTGTGAGATTCGACATGAAAATAATGGAAAGTTGGTGGGAAAAGTAGTTAGAACCCATAATAATGTATATGTGTTTGATGACTCTAGAGTAAGTTGTTATTTGATAAAGACAAATAACACTTGGTTATGGAATAGCAGACTTGGTCATATGAATTTGGACAGTGTATTAAGAATCAGCAAGCTAGGAGCTATAAGATAATTGCCAAGACTATCAAGGCTTGATAATTCAATCTACAAATCATGTCAATTTGGTAAGAATACTAGGACTCATTTCAAGACAAAATAATTATATTCATCTAGACCACTAGAGCTAATTCACACAGATATTTGTGGGCCAACCAGAGAAAAAATCCCAAGAGGAGAGAGGTATTTTATGTTGTTTATTGATGATTTTACCTGGGCCACTTGGATCATGCTCTTAAAAGAAAATCCAAAAGTGTTTAAACAATTTAAAAATTTTAAAGCTCAAGTGGAAAATGAGAAATATCTAAAGATCAAATGCTTAAGATTAGACAAAGGAGGGAATACACTTCAAGAGAGTTTGAAAAATTCTATGAAGAGCATGGCATATAGAGGTAGTTTTCTATGGCTAGAACTCCACAACAAAATGGAGTAGTTGAGAGAAAGAACATAACAATCTAGGAGATGGCCAAAGCTATGATGGATGAAGTAGATGTACCTCACACCTTCTAGGGAGAAGCAGCACAAGCTGCAATGTATCTATCAAATAGAACACAACTCAGGCCTAGTAGTGATAAAACTCCCTATGAGTTGTGGAAGGGAAGACCTGTTGGGTTGTGTTATATTATTTCCACGACTAGCCCACGTAGTTAACCGAGGGGTGAGGGGGGGCGGAGGCTTCCCTTCATTACAGCGATTGTGTAGTGGGAGGATCACAGGGGGTTTGAGGTGTACCCATAACCCCACTTTATGGGGTCTGGGCTAACCCACCTATGGTTTTGTGCATGATTTTCGCACATGTATTTGGACACAATGATTTTCGGTCCACGGTATTGGATGCTTCGGCATGTATAAATATGTATTATAACATTGAAAGGAATATAATGAAAAATCAAGCTGGTAGTCCCGGTTTTCGGATCCAGGGGAAAATCTCTGTGTATATGTGTTTTATGTGTTATGTTCTCGCATTGTTTATTTTATGTATTTTAGAAATTGTATGCAGGTAATTTTTGTACAGGTTTAAAACCCACATTTAGTATCGGAGCAGTTTTGGCTTCAAGGGGACGCCTTTGTTGCTGAGGGGTTTTGCTCGGGCCTGTGGTAGACCCTGTTCAGTGGGAGATCTCCAGAATCGATTTTTTTGGTGAAAGAAGATGGTGAGCAGTGGAAAGACATAGATCAAGAAATTTAATGGTCAGAATTTTGAGTTGTGGAAACTCAAGATGGAGGATCTCTTGGTGGATAAAGATCAGTGGATCGTGGTATATCCAGGTACTAGACCAACAAGAGTGTCTGATGAAGAATGGAAGAAGTTTGATCGAAAGGCAAAGAGCACAATATGATTGTGTGTCTTAGATTCAGTATTGCTAAATGTATCAGGGGAAGCTATGGTGAAGGATTTTTGGAACAAGTTAGGGACTTTGTACCAATCTAAGTCTCTGGTGAATAAATTGTTCTTGTGGAAAAAGCTGTATAACCTGAGGATGAAAGATGGAGACTAAGTGACAAAGCATCTGAATGCATTTAATACTGTGGTAAGTCAGTTAGCATCTGGTGATATTAAAATTTCAAATGAAGATAAGTGCATCAGTTTGTTTTGTTCTCTACCAGATTCGTGGGATAGTCTGGTTATTGCATAGGTAGCAATGCAACTACCTTACAGTTTGATGAAATAGTCTCATCCTTGCTGACGAAGGAGATGAGATGGAAAAATATGGAGAGCCAAAATGGTGATGGCTTGTCTGTACGAGGACAGTCCTAGAATAGAAACAAAAATAAGTCATCGAGTGGGAGATCTAAATCTAGAGGGAGATCTAAATCTCTAGGAAAACCTGTAAAGGTGATGTGCTGGAAATGCGGAAAGGAAGGGCTCTACAAAAGGGACTGTAAATCTAAAGCGCCTAATAAAGGAAAGGGATCTGATGATGCTCCTTCTGCAGATGTGAAAACTGCCTTAGATGAAGGTGGGGATGTGTACTTGGCTTCTTCAAGTACACATGTAGACCATGAGGCATGGTTGATTGACTCAGTTGCATCCTTTCACTTCACTCCCCATAGAGAGTGATTCTACAAGTATAATAAATACGATGGTGGTGATGTATTCTTAGGGGATGATAGGAAGGCTATAATCATTGGTCGTGAAAAATTAAAGTTGAAGTTGCAAGGTGGAAGGGTTAGAACACTTCTGGGTGTTCTGCATATTCCTGCATTGGCCAGAAATCTGATTTCTGTAAGCAAGCTGGATGATGTAAGTGTAAAAACAGTGTTCGAGAAGGATACCTGCAAAATTGTTTGAGGAGCACTGGTATTGATGCGGGAAGTTCGGATTGGAATTTTGTACAAGCTTCAAGGTAGCACTTTTATTGATGGGTGCAACAGTTCTGTGGTTCCTGAAAGTGGAGCAGAAAATCTAGTGGTCTCTAGAGAGAAGACCATGTTATGGCATCAAAGGCCTGGACATATTGGAGAGAAGGGCATTTGAATGCTTCATGGTAAAGGTATGGTATAAGGTATGAGTAATAGCTTTCTGGATTTTGATTTCTGTGAAAATTGTGAATATGGGAAGCAGAATCGGGTGAGTTTCCCCTCTGGTGGTAAGAGGGCGAAATAGATATTAGAGCTTATGCACAATGATGTGTTTGGACCTGTGAAGGTTCCATCACTGGGTAAGTCTATGTACTATGTATCATTTATAGATGACTTCTCAAGGAATACATGGATATATTTCCTTAAGAAGAAATCTAAAGTCTTTGACAGGTTTAAAGA
>APFE030495072.1:7807-35142 GCA_000404065.3 Pinus taeda | reverse complement strand
TGTAGGTTGTGTCTCTTCATTTTGCTGGATAATAGAAAGGAAGGACTGGCTGTTCAGGGTGGACGTAGCCCAAACTGGGTGAACCACGTATATCTGTGTCTCTCTTGTTTTGTGTGTTTTTTCTGTGTTTATATTTCTGCAATATTTTATGTGTTCCATTGCTCCGTAATATATAATATTCTAACAAGAGGTAATTTAGTTGACCTATTGATCAGCATATTTTCCTATAGCTATTTTAGGAAAAACTAAATGTATCTAAGTTTTATTTTTGAATACATGAACTTAAAGATATTTTATTTTTTTTACTAAATCAAGAGTGTTTTCTTCACATTCATTGACTAAAATGTTACAAAACTATGATACAAGTCCTGACAAAAAAGTCAACGGGAGTAGCCAGTGAACACCATGCCTAAAAAGTCGGGCCTCAATCCCAAAAAACTTTGTGAATGCCTATGGCCATAGGATCTGAATCTAAAGAACACACGGCAACTCGATATGCCTACAAATTGACAAAAACCACGGACCTGAAGGGAAATTAAACCCAATTCAAGGGTTCAATCAGGTCAGTCCAGAGAGATAAATCCCGAGCTACTTTGACATCTGAAACCCAAGACTCACCATGATGATCACAATAAGCTTGGAGGATAACACAATCAACAAGCTCGATGAACTATGGTTGTAGATCTTCACCCACCAAATCCGACGGATGAGGAGAATATCGAGCAGAGAAAAAGCTCGAGGAAAACCCGCTCGATATAGGCAGTTTTCTCTCTCCGCCCACCGCCACATGGTGATTGATGAATGGCATCAGAGGAAAACCATGAAAAACTGCTTGGGAACCTGGGGACGCCTAATAAACCACTAAACTGCTTGACCTATGTTTTCTTTGAGAAAGGAAACCGCTCTTTCTCTGCATCCTTCCATCCATTTGAAAGCTCCCATTGCACCAATGCTAAGGCCTTCTACTTGATGAACCCTTGTCCGCCATACGCTTAATTGTCCAATTGCTACTTCTTCTTCGTACTGTGATAATGCTCATTGTTTGCACATGCCAGATTGTGGCATTTCTCTCACAAATTCCCTATAAGTGTTGGCTCCCACCTATATATACTATGATAATATTTACAAAGCACCCCTTCATTTGCCAGTTGGTCTGCTAATCTGTTAGCATTTCTGCACACATGTACGAAACTTAGGGTTCTCAGGATTCTTAGATGTGATTGAATACGATAATAGACCTACAAAAGTCACTAGTGGTTTGAGACTTTCTCTGGTGCAGAGCCATTTACCATTTTTTTTATTGAATTAATTATTAATTCAGATTCAGCCTCTATTATAGTGTTCGTCATATTGAGATCTCTTAGAATCTCTAATCACTGCTATATGACCATTAGTTCCACCATATTTCTAGTAGCACTCCCTAAATGACTGTGGAAGTTGACTATTATATTCCCCTTGTCATCTCTTATAGCTCCTCCATAACCCACAACCCCTGGGTTTCCTTTCGAGGCTCCATCTATATTGAATTTGAAGTATCTAGGGGGGTGGTTGCTAGTAATTCTGCCTCATTGTATAGTGTGTCGCAATCCGGATTGTGCTCTTAGGGACAAGCTTCTGTAGGCCCAAAAGCACAAGAATGCAAGTCTCTTGGAGTGATGGATGATTCTCAGGAGGTTGCTTCTGAATGGTATTTATAGTTTCTTTGAGTTGCCTTAGGAGCTGAGCTATTATGTTTTGGGGTGAGCCAGATTTATCATTGAAAATTCTATTATTGTGTTCTTTCCAGACATTCCAGATTAAGAATCCTGGTATTAATGTCCAGGCTGTGTTGACTGTCTCATTTTCAGAATTTTTTTTCCTCCAATTATTTAAGGTTTTGGAGATGTCTTGTTCATCCCTGTCAGTTTTCTTGAATATAGAGGCAACCTAGTTCCATAAAGTTGAGGTGCAAGTATAGAGGTTGAGAAGGTGATCCCTCGTTTCTTCCTAAATACCACATAACTGGCATCTGGATGGTCTCACAAACCCTTTCTTTCTAATATTTTCCCAACTCAGAATATTTTTGTGATGTACCATCCACATAAACAACTTGATTTTCATCCAATGAGGGTGCTTCCATAGATCCTTCCACATTTTATCCAGGTTTGAAAAATTGTAACCAGTGGTAATTTCTTTGGCTTCTTTGAGGTTGAAGTTGCCCTCACTACTTCTTCCCCATCTAAGTTGATATGTGAAAGTAGAGATCAAAATTTTCCTCTTTTCTAGGATTGTAGCAAGAGCTTCAGCCTAGGTCTTCAGAGGAGTCTCTTCATTGTAAATTGGTACTTTCCATGTTCTCCATTTATCATTATTCCTTGTCTTATCCCAAACGTCGCTGGCCTTTTTTAGTCCTTTGTTGACAGTGTCCACTTTGAGAATATCCAGTCCTTCTCTACTTAAATTGGGTTCCTACTACCAGTTATCCCCCCAAAACTAGGCTAGGTTCCCATTTTCAATCTCTCGAAAGCTATGTTTCTGAACTAATGCTCTGTTCTCCCAAGAATTGTTCCAAATGTGGGAGCCCCAGATATGTCTGGTCATTCTAATTAGGTCCCATTCTTTCGAGTCCTTTGCATATTTTGATTTCTAGAGCTTGGCCCATGGGTTGCTTGATTCCTTTAGCCATCTCCACCAAAGTTTGGCCCCCAAAACATTTTTGAGAGTTTCCGGGTCATGGAGACCTAGACCCCCATGAGGTTTGGGTTTGCAAAGTTTGTCCCTAGCTACGAGAACCCATTTACTTTTTTCGTCCCCTTTTCCCCAAAGAAAATCTCTTTGAATATTCCTGATTTGTTGTGCTACTCCTTTAGGGGCAGGACTGCCTTTGTGAGAACGAACCTGCCAGCTAGATTTAAAGATCTACTTGTCCATTTGCTAATTTTTTCCTTCAGTTTATTAGTCAATGGCTCCCAAACTTCCTTGCTCAGAGGTTTGTTAGTGAGAGGTATTCCCAGATATTTGGATGGAAGATGGTCTCTCTGAAAGCCAAGAATTCTGAAGAGATTTCTCTAAATGACAATATTAGTATTGAAAGAAAAATACTTTTGATTTTGTGAGACTTACCTCTATACCAGCTGCCAAAGAAAAATATTGCAGAATTTGTTTGAAATCTTTGGCTTGTTTGACCGTTGGTATGCCCTGTAGCATGGTGTCATATACAAATTGCTGATGAGTTAGAGAGTCTTTGTCCAGGGTAAGCTTGAGACCTTGAATTGTACTTCCCTTTTGGCAGAAATGATTGCTTTGCCTAATCCTTCCATCATAAGGATAAAGAAAAAGGGAGAGAGCAGATCTCCTTGCCTGAGACCCCTTGAGGGTCGAAATGATCAGGAAGGAGAACCATTGATAAGGATATAAAAGCTAGCAGATGTTACCAAAGCCATAACCCATCTTATCCAATTATGGTCAAAGCCATATGATTTTAGAACTTCTATGATGTATAACCAGCTTAGTTTGTCATAAGCTTTCGTTAGGTCCAGTTTTATAATAATACCTACTTGCTTATTATTCTTGAGAGAGTGCACTATTTTGTGAACTTGAATGATGTTATTGAGAATTTTCCTTCCTTCCACATATCCAGTTTACTCCTCCGACATGAGAGTTGGAAGAAGGGGCTTGAGTCTATTTGAAATAACTTTGGAGATGTTTTTTTATACTACATTACAGAGGGCTATGGGTCTAAATTGATATGGAGTCATTGCTTTATCCTATTTAGGAATTAGGGCTATGAAGGAGGCATTTAGAGTTTTTAGGATTGTTTTTGAAATTCTTGAATCCTCCACCACCTCCAAAATGTCCTGTTTGACTATTTCCTAGCCTGCTTGAAGAAGTCAACGTTGAAACCATCCGGTCCAGGAGATTTCGCATTGTGCATCTATTTTATTACTTCTTTTACCTCCTTTTCTGTCATTGGTCTGTTGAGATTATAATTATCTTCCCTGGTCACTAGTTTTAGAATGTGTTGCATAAATCTTTTAATAGCTAGTGATCTGTCTAAGATAGGCTCCTCTACTATATTTTGAAAATGTTGTACCAGAATGGATTCCATATCTTTGTGTGTGCTTAGCTCTTTCCCTTGAGTATCTATGAGCTTTGTGATTCGATTTTGAGCCCAATGTTCCATGGTTGATCTATGGAAAAACCTTGTATTTCTTTCTCCTTCTTTAAGCCATTGCACTCTTGATTTCTGCTTCCAGAAGATTTCTTCCTGCTAACATCTGATGTCCCATTCCTATTGGAGAGAGTCAACTTGCAATTTCATATCCTTAGTAAAGCCTACCTTGATAAGAATTTGGTTAATTTTCTGTAACTTTTGTTCCACTTCTCTTTTGGCTTTAAAAATGTTGCCAAACTTACTTTTGTTCCATTCTTTGAGTTTGACCTTAATGTGTTTGAGTCTTTTTTGCAGAAGGAACATTTTCATGCCTTGAACAGGTAAATCTTCCTTCCACCATTTATCAACATTGGAGATGAAGTCAGGGTGAGTAAGCCAAACATTTTCGAACCTGAAAGGTTTGTTCCTCAGAGTGCCAATAAAAGGAGCTTCTAGCTGAATAGGCCAGTGGTCCGACCCTCCAAAAGGAATGATAAAAGAATTCAAGTTAGGTCCAGAGAGGAAGAGGTTCTCCAAGATGATGAATCTATCTAGTTTTGAGGCAACTTGAGAAGCTCCTCCCCTCTTATTGTTCCATGTGAAGGTTCCATTTGTTGTTTCCAAATCCACTAGCCTCAAATTATTTAGGAAGTTTTGGAAAACAATAGAGTCTCTTCCTATTACTCTAGTTCCTCCTTTTTTCTGTGAGATATTTAATCATGTTGAAATCTCCACCCAGAATCCAAGGCATTACTGGGTTTCTCTCCCTTAACTCCTCTAGTGAAGTGAGAAGCTTGAGTTTGTCTTCAGGTTTTTGAGGACCATAGAAATTTTTGACCATATAGATTTCCTTGTCACCCAAAGGTTGGATAACCATTGAAAGTTAGTTCCTGGATGCATTAGCATCCAGAATATCAAATTTCTGAGGATTCCAAAGAGTACGAATCCCACCTGCTGTGTTATTGGCTTTGACATCTAGGTGCTCATATTTACTGAGCCATTTGTTATGTATCTCCTAGACTTTATCTATGGAACATTTTGTTTCCTGTATGAACACCATATCTGGGTTTTCTTCTTTTAATATGTTGTTGAGATTCCTTTGTTTCCTTTTACTTCCTAGACCCCTAATATTCCAGGTTGTGAGCTTCATAATCAAGGGTTCTTAAATGAGTAACTAGTGAGAGCTTTCATCTTATCTGAGTTGATCATGAGCTTTCCACACTCTGTTAGCAACTCATTTTGTATTTTTCTTCCTCTTTTCTTGCCTAGGTTTTTTGCTGAGAACCCCTCTATGGTCCTGAATATCATGGCTTCTTTTGATTCCTGAAGCTTTTGTCTAAGATCTCCAGAGGAAGAGCTATTGTACTCTGTCAAACTCCTCTTGTGGTAGGGAGACTATCCCTTTGTTGGTTCCCTGGTTTAAGAATTTTTCTAGATCAAGATTCTCCCTCTCAAGAATCTCCTGTAGTTATTGGTCCTCTATCCCAACTTCACTTGGGGTCATCTCTTGGTCCCTACTTAGTTCCATGTTGCTTCGTATGGTTTCTTGTTGTTCAATGTTTTCCTGTATTATTTTCATGTTGTCCTCCTTTTCCTTCTCTATAGGATGGTTGTCTAGCATAACGACCTTTCCAATGTTCCCCCCTTATTCTTCTAAAATTTCAAAACTGTTGTGACATGATAGCTTGTTTTCACTCTGTTTCTTCTCGTACTGTCTTCCCCATCCTTTCCCTCTACCTCCCATCCTGGTGAATCCTTCAGGATCTTTGCCTGTGTTGATTCTCGGATTATCCTCCCTTTTGTTTTGTGGATAGTCTCTAAATAGGTGCCCATGTTCATGAGATTTCTGACATCTAAAAGGGACATGTTCATAGTCCACCACCTATACCCATTCCTCATCATAAACTTCTATGACCACTTCATCTGAGAGTGCTCCCAATAGATCCATTTCCACACATATTCATGCGAAGGAGGTATATTTACCTTGCAGAGTTTCCTCTGATATTTTTAGAAAATGTCCTAATTTATTTCCTATATCTTTTAACGATTCAGGCGGCCAATAATCTAGATGTATGGAGCAAAGTCTTATCCATATTGGGACCGATGTGAACGTTTCTCTCTCCAGGGCAAAGTTCATTACCCAGGGTCGCATAAATAGTCCTGCAACAGCATAAAAATAGGGTCCTCCTTCAAATACTATGTCTTTGTCCTCTAGGCTAGTGAAAACCACTATGAAGAAACCCTTGGACCCTAGATGCAAAGTTATATCTCTCTTTGGTTTCCAGTTCTTTATTATCCACATGTACAGATTCTTCTCTGTAGGCCATATACCCACAAACTTGCATATAATAGCATACATCGCCATGTGATCTATGTGCAACTACAATGCAGGATCATTCATAACCACCCAGGGTTTGATGGTTGACTTGGGTTTACAAGGTCCTGCTGCAGATTTGTACACATTTTTCTGACTGCTTTCCTCTGGTCTCTCCTCCCTTCTGATTACCCCATGAGTTTCTTCCTATTCATCAGATTTGATGCTTTCTGGTTCTTTTGAGTTTGTCTTCTTTTTTCTGTCCTCCAAGGGTTTCCTGAATCCATTCAAACCCGTTTCCCCACTTCTATTTGATACGATGTTGATGTAGGAGGCAGTGGAACTCCCTCCTCCTGGTCCCTCCATTGTTACCAGCTCGCTCCTCTTGATGCTCCCTATTCTAAACCATAGATTTGTCCCCTACATAAAAAATAGACCCATCCAAAGGAGCTATTCACTGAGGACGAAATTGATAAAATATTTTTTGTTGCTTGGACTATCAATTAAGAGTCTCCTTCTACCGAACTTGAAGATATTTTAAATATCATGGATTATTGTAATTAATATGGAGACTATTATTTTGCAAACAGTTGATTTAATTTCTATAAAATAGTTTATGAAGAAGGAAGAAGGGTTGGAATTTTATTGAAAAACATATTTCCATTCAGATATATTTTAGTCTTGAATATAGTACATTTTTTAATGAACATTTTTTAGGAAACTCATGTGTTGTAGTTCCCTTTCAGTTTCCTATTTGTTATACAAAGTTTCTTTCATGTCTAGAAATGATAGTATCTAACATTGTATTTCATTTATGCTCCTTTCTTATATTTATCAGCCATTATTATTTGTTTCCTCGATTAGTTATAAACTATGTTTCATTTCTGTTCTTTTCTTCCAATTTCTCAAATAGTCAAAGGATTTGATGTTATCATTATTTTTCTAGCTTGCTCATTATATTTGTAACATTACTTGATTAGAAATGGACTCCATGCCCAATGGTATGTTTTGTAAACTTCCCAACCAATTTTATCTTATGATATAAATCTGGCCATCGAACTCAATTGTAGAAACCTACTACTACAGTGACCATAGAGTGGTTGATTTTACGGAGATATCCTTCTCCGAGTTGAAGAGCCGACCTTCAACCTAAAAGAGGTTTTAGGTTACCTTAGGGTTTTTCCCGTAACTAGGGTTTTCCTTAAGTAGTAAATTTTTAGCAATGTTACTGGGGAATGAGAAGCATGTTTTTCCCCAAACTATTTTATTGTTGAAGATCAGATCTCTAACGGAAAACAAAGATTTGTATATCAGTTAGGCTACAAGATGTTTTCTCTGGCAACTCCACATTATGATCTAAAGGGTTCTTTTTGATGGATTTTTGGCTCATATAGGCGTCTATACTCAGAGGAACCCTGATCCAAATACACCTCATATTTTTTCAAGCCCATCAAATTTGTTCAAGAAAAAGACTTCTAAGGAAATAGGTACAATTGATTTGGAAAGATATTTATCTCTACCTGCAAAGCTTGAAACTTTTGAAGACTTAGTGCTAGATATCAAATTTGAAAGTAACTTACTCAGATCTAACTTTGAAAGTAGTTTGTCAAATAATGTTCTTGATCCAACAAATATTAAAACCTTCACCCCTGGGCCCTCCATCCCAGAACTAGAGATTTTACCCCAAGATTTTGGTATTTGGTCTCATTTCCAGAAATTGGAACAAAAAGTCCAGTAACTTGAAGAAGTTATTGATAAATCTCCAACTTTTCATTTTTTGATCCCATCTTTGTTTATCCCACTACTTAGCTACCCTCTAGAGGTTTTCAAAATCCTATTCCATCAACTATCATTCCAACAATATCAGTACCTATGACTTTTGTTGTCCTTACTCCTATTGTTAGTATAATTTCACATCTCAACCCTACGGCTACCCGATATGCACCTTTGAATCTTGGAGGGTCGATCCATGATCTCCCACAAAATTATGGACAACATTTGATTCAGGCTTATGGTACTGGATATTACACAACTCAGCATCATCTAGATAAACTTAACAATTTTATAGATCTAGAAGAAGTTGACCATGAGGACATAAATCTCGGGAGTTTTGCTCAAACTCTATTGAGTGAGGTAAAGAAATGGTTCAGATCTTTACCCACAGCTAGTATCAATACTTTCCAGCAATTTCAACAGTTGTTTCTCACCATATGGGAAGTGAAGAAGAACCCCTTGCATGATTTAGCCGAGTCTGAGACCCATAAAAGGAACATAGGAGAATTTGTTCAAGAATTTACGACCAGATTTAATAAGATTTATAATTTTATCACAACTTAGATCAAACCACCTCCTCGTTTACCATTACTACACTATTCTAAATTTTTTGATGTCAACTTCGTGAAAGGAATCCTGCTACGTTAGAGAAAATGTAGAGTAATGCAATTAGACTAGAGGAAAATTTATTAGCAAAGAAAGCAAAAATTAAGGTTGAAATGAGAGTGGGCTGCAAAGAAAATTTGTCTTCATATCCTGACTTCAAATTTGATATGATGCTGAAAAATATGGAGAAGTTGGTAGATAAATTGACTCCTCCCCAAGGTGAGAACCAACCTCAAGTTAGAAATCTAAATTTCAGGAGACCCAAGGCTGCTTAAAATCATCCTAGAGAGAAGAAATCTCCTTAACAACAACAACCCATTTTTTGACCTCCTTTTCCAAAATATTTTGTTGATGAGGATACTATTTATGAAGAATATTGTGAGACTGGGTGTTACAATGACAAAGAAACCCAAGTGATTGACACCAAAGAAGAACATGACGTTTCTGATGGATGCTCGGGAGAAAGGGAAAGTGTTTATCTATGTGATTCAGCTATTTATCAGCAGGGGTATGATAATTACCCTATCAAAAACCCCAGAAAATGGAATGTCCCTATCAAAGCTCCAGCACAAAAGGTAGTGGTTGAATAGCAAGCCGAACCTAGAAAAGAGATTTTGAAGAAACTAGAGGAGCCAAAGAAGGAAAATCCAAAAAAGACAGAAGAAGAAAGAAAGGAAACCAAAGATGTAGAAAAATCACATTTATCTTTCAATGTGGAGTGTGAAATCAATAATTTGAAAGCATCCATTCATTTTACTAAACTTTTAAGAAATAAGAAATATAGGAAAATAATTTCTACTATGATTAAAAATTCAGAAATTGATTAAGTCAACATAAATTCATAAGATTCTTTAAACCTAGATGATGATGTTCCTGAATTTCTCTTTGGCCCACACGTCAGAAGTGCAAATGATGATGTACCCCCATTTTATGTAAGTCTAAATGTACATTATATGATTCTTCATAGCGCTATGTTAGACTCCAAAGCTTCACATGACCTCATGCCTAAATCAGTCATGGACCATATAGGGCTCTATATTACGAGACCTATAAAGATTCATTCTCTTTTGATTCCAGAAATGTAAAATGCTTAGGGCTGATAAAGGATTTCATGGTCACCTTAGCTCAGATTCCTGCTAAGAGTGTATTGATGGATATAGTAGTAGCATACATTCCACCCAGATTTGGTGCGTTGTTATCTCGATTTTGGGTAGTGATATTTGAAGGAACTTTATATATGGACATGTCCTATGAACCTTTACCACTGTTTGATGAAATGAAAATATTATACCAAGAGGATCAAATTGCCTATATGGTGAGCAGTAGAACCCAATCGAATGATCATCCAATCTATGTCGTAGACATGAAACTAGGATCACAAATTTTCTTCAACAATTGTTATTTTGAGGGAGAAACATCGACAAAAAATTAAACTAATATTCAACAAGGATAGGTTCAAAAAAATTTCGATGAAATTTGGAAATTACATTTTGATGGCTTCACTTGTGAGAAAGGTTCTAGAGAAGGAGTGTGGATTGTTCCATCGGATTGTACAAGTCAATTACATTCATTTAAACTGCATTTAACAGTACAAAAAATGTAGTGGAATATGAATTTCTCATTATTGGGTTAAATTTGTTAAGAGAGTAAAAGGCACAGAAAATTCACATTTTTAGAGACTCAAAGCTGATTGTGAACAAATTCAATGGTACCTATCAAAATAGGCATCCAATAATGAGATCCTACATAAATGAAGTTTGGGATTTATTTTCTAACGTATTTCCTAAACATGAGATGTCACTAGTATCAAGAGAGGAGAATGGAATTGCAGATTCCTTAGCAACAACTGCTAGTGCATTCAAAATTCTAATTTATCTGAATGAAAAGTATCAGATAAATTTTAGACATAGGCCTTCAATTATGGATAAGACAAGGCATTAGCAGGTGTTTGAAGATGATCAGTAAATCAAAAGATTTATGGAAAGACCAGATGAATTTCTCAACACTCCAATAGAAAAGCATGAAGATGAAAGTACAAACAAGAATTCTGAGACAATGGTATTTTTGAACAATGTAGTTGGACAATAAATTATTCAATTATGTAACAATCTAATTCCTAGAGGCTTGGTACCGTTATAAATATTATTTGATTCTAATGATGTAGCACTTAAGCAAGCAATGGTGAGATGGGGGATTATAATTTGGGAACCGAAAATTACCCAAAGATAGTCAAAGTTTCTAACACTTTGAATTTAAAAGAGAAGAAACCAAAATATGCAGAATTATTGAAAGAGTTTGCTGCGAGGTACGAAGATTTGAATATTTATGACCAATCCATCATCCAACATACTATACTACTTAAGGAGGATGAGAAACAATTTAAACAAAAGTTAATAGGGATCAGTCTGAAGCTATTTTCATTGATTGAGAAAGAAGTAAAGAGACTTCTAGCTGCAAAAATCATCATTCCACTCAGATTTTATAATTGGGTAGAAAACTTGGTGCCAGTGAGGAAGAAAAGTGGGTAAATTTTCCTGTGTGTGTATTTCAAATATTTAAACAAAGTCTCGCTGAAGGATAATTATCCTTTGTGGAAAATGGATCACATTCTGTAGAAGATGGATGGTGGAGAAAGGATTTCCATGATGGATGGGTTTTCGGGATACAATTAGATTCTCGTTGACCCAGAAGATCAAGAGAAAATAGCCTTCACCACACAGTGGGGTATGTTCATGTATTCTAAGATGTCATTCAGAGTCATGAACATCATAGCTACCTTTCAGCGTGCAATGGACATCACTTTTGCTAATGAGAGATATAAGTTTGTGGTAATTTACCTAGATTAGATTACTATTTTCTCAAAATTTGAAACTGCGCATCTGAAACATTTGAGGAAAGAATTTAGCAAGTGCAGGAAATTTGGAGTTTCTCTAAATCCAAACAAATCCCATTTCATCATGAAGGAAGGAAAGTTGTTGGGACACATAGTATCAAAGGATGACATCAAGATACACCCTAGCAGAGTGATAGCAATTGAAAATATTGAGCAGCCAAGAAACAAGAAGGAAGTGCAATCTTTCTTAGGTAAAGTATTTTTTTTTGCGGCATTTTGTTCCAAATCTTGCAGAAATTTTAAAAGTAACAACATGTATGCTTAATAAAGGAACTGAAATTAAGTGGACTGAGCTAGAAAATAATTATTTTAATGATATCAAGAGAGATTTAGGACAAGCACCTTTACTCATTAGTCCATATTTTTCGAAGGATTTCATGATTTTCTCTTTTTCCCCCGAACACACTATCTTCGGTATGTTGCTTCAGAAGAATGAGGCAGGTAAAGAACATCCCATCTCCTTTTTAAGTAGGGCATTGAGGGATGTTGAACTGAAGTATAACATTCTAGACAAACAATCATATTCTCTAATCAAAACACTAAACTATTTTAGAGTTTTTATTCTACATTCTCATTTGACTACATATGTGTCGAATGTTGCCATAAAGAATATTATTAGTACTGCTAGACAATGATGGCAGAAGAGGGACATGAATTTTTAAAATGTTGGAGTTTCACTTGGAAATCAAACCTACCAAGTTAATTAAAGGACAAGATTTGGCTAGACTAATGACTGAAACAAATCTTGATGTTGTTATAAATTCTATTTTTGAATTATCAGATTTGC
The DNA here is from genome assembly GCA_000404065.3 of Pinus taeda. Lineage (NCBI taxonomy): Eukaryota > Viridiplantae > Streptophyta > Pinopsida > Pinales > Pinaceae > Pinus > Pinus taeda. The sequence continues at coordinate 22,637 of APFE030495072.1, read as the reverse complement.
CACATGAAGAATCAATTTTCAAAGTTGAATATTTTTTTAAACAACGTCGGTGGTATGTTGAGTTCGTTTATATTCTACAGAATTTACAAGTACCACCAGGAATACATAATAAACAGGTTAAATTTTTTAGATTGAAATTTGTTAAGTATTGTCTTTTAAATGGTTATTTGTGCTCAAAGGATCCTCAGGGTATTTTATTGAATTTTATACTAGAAGAAAAAGTTAAGAAAATGATTAAAGAGTTTCATGAAGGAGCGTGTGGGGGACATCATTACTAGAAGGCCACAATAGACAAAATATTGAGAGCTGGATTTTACTGGCGTACTCTATTTTCTAATATTAGAAAGGAAGTAACATTTTGTCACAAATTTCAATTGTTTGAGGGTAATTCGAAACTAATGTATTTTCCTTTGAAACCTATATTTATGGAGGCACCTTTCTAGTAGTGGTTCCTTGACTTTATAGGTGAAATTCATCTAACATCGTAAGTACAACATAAATGGATTTTGATAGGGACAAATTACTTCACAAAGTGGATTGAGGCACTTCTGAGTAGGCAAGCTATTGATCTTATGGTTACTCATTATAAGAAAACATTCTTTCTAGATTTAGTTTCCCGAAGAGGATTATTACCAATAATGCACATTGCACAGTGCTTTAAGTCTAAGAGAGTAGTAAATTTTTTTGAAGAATACAATATCAAGCTTAGCCATTCCATGACCTATTTCCTTCAAGGTAATGGACTAGCAGAATCCTCCAATGAAAGTTTGGTCAAAATTATTAAAAAGTTGTTACAAGATAACAAAAATGTTTGGCATGCAAAACTCAATTTTTCCTTATGGGAAGATAGAGTTAGTACTAAAAGGTCAATCAACACTTCTCCTTTCTAGTTAGTTTATTGTGTTGCTGCATTGTTTCCTATTTCAATTGGATTTTTTTTTTATGAAATATTTGCAAGAATTCGGAGAGGAACCAAATCAACTACAGAGAAGGATAAATACGTTAATTGAAGTGAAAGAAACTAGAGAGAGAGTGTCTAAAAATTCTCAGGAAGTAAAAGATCATATTAAGAAAGTTTTTGACAAAAAAACTAAAGATGATGACTTCAAATGCCAAGGCTTGGTTTTAAAATGGGATTCCCATATTGAAGGTAAAGGTAAGCATGGGAAGTTTGAGAACATTTGGAAAGGGTCATACAGAATTGCAGCTTTTTATGGTAAGAAGAGTTTCATCTTAGAAGGTCCACAAGGAGAATTCCTACTTGGAGGTCCAATCAATGGATGTTTCCTGAAGAATTACATCTCCTAAACACATAATGATTTTCAAATTTCATGGTACATGTACATATATTTGGAAAAATATTTTGTAGATGTGGATGAATATTCAAAGGTTTTTGAAGCCCAAAGTGAACACCTTGAGGTTCTACTGATATTCATCGAAAAATAAAAGATTTTTTAGAAACGGTTATATTTTTTCAAGTTCAGAATCTATAAAAGATAATCTTTTAAAAGATGAAGTCCTTCTTTTTTTGACTCAGTAAAAGTTTCATTTTGATCTAGTATTTGTAATGGATGAGACAACTGGTCTACAGAGAGTTCTTGCTACCATCATTAATCGATAACATCCCTGTGGAGTAAGTTGTTATCATAATAAACTCCATTTTTTCAATTTTTAAGAAAATTTTGAGAGTCTTAGTGTCAGCATCATAATTCTAATAAACAGGGAAAATTATTGATAGTGGGGCTATCAATGTTTTAGCGATCTGATATGGCCTTGTGAAGGAATTCACTAACAATGGGTGTACTAGCAATTTTCATTTTGGTGAACAAGCCATCTGTCAATGCCAAACCAGTTTTTAAATTTCAAAATTGATGATTGTATTAACCACATAAGTGTAAACATTTTCATTGAAACGTTTCTCCATTTGTTTTGAAGGGATAAAAGTATCGGTTAATCATTTTTCCTCCAGTGCAATGAGTGAATCTTATGATCTTGCCATATGATATGAACTTTATTCGTAATCATAGCTTGAAAACTTGTGATTTTTGAGTCTCCAATTGTATTATCTCATTTGCATTTTGAGTTGTGTTACCTTGTCCTCTCAACAGCTTGTTTATTGTTAGTTCAAAATCATTTACACTTGGCATTGTTAACTGTTTTTCTCATAGGGATCCAAAATTGAATCCCAAGAAGACTACACAACGAGATGGGGAAAGGAGGAAAAGTGGACCGGTCTACGCCCAAAGCATCGGATTTGTTGGAGCTATACCCCAAAATTCATCAGTTCTTTCAACAAGCTAGTTGGAGCGAATTATTCTACTAATGTACCGACTACCATGATACAATGGCTCGGTCTTTTCCAGGTGGTCAGACGAAAATCGTGTGGAGGTGGGAGGCTTGTAATTTTTTTTTTATTGAGAAAAGCATTGTTGACGCCATAGCCTTACCAGCAGATGGAGAGAGGATTTTCCATAGCCATGTGTTAGCAAGGATCAATGTCCCTTTCTTCTTCAAAGAATAATTCAGAGGAAAAAATTGGAGGGCTTGAGTTTGAAAGGAGTGGTTTCATGACAAATGTAATGTCCCTTTATACCTATTTTTGAGCCTCAAAATTACTCTTTCCCTAAGCAATTCTTCTGATTCCTTTTCTTTGTTTTTCCATGAAAAGATGCATTCTCATCACCAATGACCAGTATATACTATCTTGAGGAGGACATTTAGTGATTTACATGTTATGCTTTTATGTTTTGTTGTTTGAATAAATTTTTGTATATTGTCTACGGAATGCAGCCTATTCTGCAACTAATCGGTTGTTCCACAACTGCCTTCATGCTTTAATAGGTTCCAAGTGTTAGAAGGAGAAACTAGCTACATGGGCAACTTGGAAATCATCGTGACATGGACCCTATCCTATTCACTTAGCCTAGGTTGACAAAGAAGATGGCATAAGACTATGGTTAATGGATAAGTCAAACACAGAGACCAAAGGTAACAAGACTCTGTTTGGTGATTAATTAACATGTTTCATAGTGATGGGAATCATTATACGGAACAACTACCTGTACCTATAGACTCCAACAGCCACCTGTACAACCAAATCCAATAGCGACCATGTCTTGGATTTATGTCTCCAGTAGCTGAGGAAGAAATTCCACATATTTATCTTCTATGTGTTTGGCTATAGTATGTTTTTCTCCACAAATAGTTGTATGGTTTTTCTTATAAATACCTGTGTAAAGGACCAAAGAAGTTAGTGGTAATAGTGTAGTTTTATTGTGAAAATGAAGTTTTAAACTCTATAATTCGTGGGCATTTTGTCTCCTTGTTTTTAATATGAAGACCGCATGTTTTATGGAAATCTGAATGAGTTTTCTTGAAGTTGATTGAGCAAGCATAGCCTAATCAGTTACAGAGGGCCCATTCACTGAAGAAGGTTTCATTTCATTTTATTTTTCTTCTTCTTGTTAACTGTAAATTCATTATTTTCTTTCACAATGTTTATAATCATTTTCTTACTAATAATGTTTATAATGCAATTTTCATCATTTTCTTGTTAATAGTATTCATAATTTAGAGTAGCTTCTTTTTGCTTGATCTCTTTCTAGTTTTTATCAGTAGTTAGAAGTTGAAACTCAGTAATGTAATCTAGTTTACTTCATTCACTATTTTACTAGTCTTTAAATTCTCAATTAGACTGATTAGTGCCATTTACTGTCTTTGCCATTTTACTCATGGTGTTAATGAATGTTTCTGAAAAGCCCTTCAAGTTGATAATTTATCCCAAACTAAGTGGTTGAACATTTCATTTATGCAATGAGTCTTTGTTGCATCTTTGTATTTGTTTTTTTCTTAGAATAATGAAGTATATAATTCCTCAAATGTCATCCCAAGAAGACTTTCTCCCAAAATTGAGAGGCAAAGTAACTAAGTATTTCATTTAATTTTATTTTTGTAATTAGTTAGACATCAATTGCAAATTTCTCTTTCAGTTTTAATTCATGATTTGGAAATAATAGTGAAACAGGAATAGAAACTTTGTTTTCATTTCTTGCTTGAGCTCTGCTTCCAAGTCTTTCTTAAGCTCTGTTTTCATTTTTAGATTTTGAGTAGTCTTTACGAAAGTTAGATTTAAGTTTTTGATAATTACAATGTAAATCATTAGGAACTAAAGACCAAGAACCCCCAAAACAACATAAAACACAAAAATAACGAAGTAAGATGGGTTATCTAGCACAAACAATGCACTACACTTCATCATTTTATGATACCCAAATTGATAATTTATGTAGAGCAATTTAGGACACTAAATTGACCAAACACCTATGTTAGCAATATTTTACTTTTGAAGAATGGTAAGCCTCTACCATTTTAATCAGGTAAGCCTCTACAATTTTTATTTCCTCACAAATATTACTGGTCAAATAAGAATTAATCCATGTTTTTATTTATTTTAAAACCTTGCACACATGGAATCGAGGTTCAAGGCTTGCACATATCCCTACTCTCATTTTATATACCACAAAGCCCTGATAAAATTAATAATAGAAAACCAGCTAGACAAGGTAGAAAACTTGGAGTCATTTCCTTTATTGGGGAGTTTTTCAACCTCAACGCCTTAAAAGAAGGAGAGGTAGACTAAATATTACCAAAAAGGACAAGAAAGATAAAAATCAACTTCCTATTGATCCACCTCCTAGTCAAGAAAACCTAGAAGTTCCTTCTACATCATCTGGTCCAACGATTCCCAAATTATACCATAGGAAAAGTGTGAGGCTTCATAAACCAGACCCTGTATCCCCTGTGAACCCACCTGTTGATATCATCTCTTCCTAGGTTGTGAATCCACCTTTCAAAATTTCCCCTGCAAACAAAGCTAAAACAAAGGTTCGAAAAGGTAAAGAAGTAGAGGTTGAAAGAGAAGAGGAGGAGACATTGTTTAATGTTTTTAAGGGCAAAAATAGACCCCGTACAAGGTCAACTAACAAGTTAAGATACAAATTCAAATTGAGAAATAACCCATAATTAGCCAAGGAGATGATTGATGTTGACAACATGCCACTGAAGGACCTCACTATCAACAATAAGAAGACTACAGACTCTAAGAAGAGCAGAGACAAAGAAAATGTGAAAAAGGGAAACATGGAGACAAGGCAAACAAAAAACCAAAGATTGGAGAAGTTGGGTGTATTGCTTAGGGCTGCTAGTACCTGTGGCTAAGAGGCTTGGGAGATTAAACTTAGAATTTTTCCTTTGTATTTTGTGAAACAAGGTTTTCATTTTATCGCTGAAAGTTGGGCTTATAGTTTTTATATAAATCGAAATAGTTGGGAAAGTTGACATTCCCATCATCAGTGTTTTTTATAAAGTTGACAAGTCCACTATCAACTATTTTGGGGAGAAAAATATGTGTTTCAGTGGATAGAAAACAATATAGGGACAAAAGTGAACATTCTTTTTGTCAGTGATTTTGGAGCAAACAATTAGTGTTGACATCTCCACTGTCACCAATATTCAGACAATTGCAAAACTTGACCTTCCTATTATCAGTGATTTTGAATCAAGTGAAAAATAAAATGCAAACAGTGAACCTGTCAGCGAAAGCTATAAACAGAAAACTAGTAAAGCTGACAATAATGTTATCAGTGTTTTTTCTAGGAGGTTCGAAGGAAAGAAGGATGAATAGAAAAGTAGTTTTGGATGATTTTTGGATCTGTTTTGAAGAGGGACCTGTTTCTATGTCCACAAAAGACAGTTTGAGAAATATTTTACTTGAACTATTTATCAGCATATTTCCTGTAGCTATTTTAGGAAAAACTGAATGTATCTAAGTTTTATTTTTACATGCATGAACTTGAAGATATTTTATATATCTCATATTATTGTAATTAATATGGAGACTTTTATTTTGCAAACAGTTGATGTAAGTTCTATAAAATATTTTATAAAGAAGGAAGAAGGGTTGGAATTTTATTGAAAAACATATTTGAATTTTTATATATTTGAGCAATCTTGAATATACTATAGCTTTTAATGAGAATTTTGTAGGAAACTCATGTGTTGTAGTTCCCTGTCAGTTTCCTCTTTATTATAGAAACTTCCTTTCACGTCTGAAAAATGTTAGTATCTAATATTGGATTTCATTTATGCTCCTTTCTTGTATTTATCAACCATTAGTATTTGTTGCCTCAGTCAATTATAAACTCTGTTTCATTTCGTTCTTTTCTTCCAATTTCTCAAACAATCAAATGATTTGTTGCTATCATGTTTTTTATAGCTTGCTTATTAGATCTGTAAACTTGCTTGTTTAGAACTGGACTCCATGCCCAATGGTATGTTTAGTAAACTACCCAACCAATTTTATCCTATGATCTAAATGTGGCCATTGATCTCAATTGCAGAAACATACTACTACAACGACCATAGAGTAGTTGAGTTTTATGAAGAGATCCCTCTCCGAGTTGAAGGGACAACTTTCAACCTAAAAGAGGTTTGAGGTTACATTAGGGTTTTCCCCACAACCAAGGTTTTCCCTAAGTTATAAGAAGTTCTTTCAATATATTTCCAGCATTATAGCCATCTTCCTAAATATTATGGTGTACTGTTGTACAATTTGGTCCAGAGTTTTGCTGAAGTAATGTCATTGGATCCACTAGTCTTCCATGTACCCAATGGGATAAAACTGTGACTTAATGAGGGTTTTTAAATCCTCCCACTTAGTCACTCGAGTTTCTTCCTCCAACCTTACGGTTTCCATGTTTCTCTCCCACCAAGTCAGTCCTTGGCCCTCTAATTTCAGCCGCACAAATGGGATATTTCTCCCTTCCTTGATTTGATGGATGCTGAAATAAAATTCCAGTTGCTACAACCAGTGGTTCATATTAAGATCATTGATCTCGTCATGGTACAACTTGATATCAAATTTTTCTTCCATTTTAAAAAAGGATTGATCCACAGCATTTAAATTGGGTTAATATTTTTTGGTTTCTTTCTTCAATAGGTTCTTTGTTTCTCCCCAATCTTCTGATCCCCATTCTGATTTATACTCTTCATTCGAACCCCCATTTTCTCCAAATATCCCTGGCTTATTATTCAAGGCTTCCATGAGGAGGTTTATGTTGCAGTTGATATTTGTGAATTGTTTTTTTGACCATGTAAACCTCACCTCTGCAAGATCATGAGATTCATTTACATATTCATTGGCCATGATTAGGGTTTTACGATTTTCAGCCCTGTTGATCTAGATCCTTGAAATCCACAAAATAGCTAAAGAAATCCACTCTAATACCAATATGATCCTTAAACTATCGTGGATATTCCACTAGACAGTTTGTCACAACATATCTAATAATATTATATTTAAAATATGAGATTCTACACTATTACAGTGTTCTTAAACTTTAAGATCTGTAGATTTAACTATAATTAGTCCATGCGTGCGAATGGAAATTATGTAAAAAAAATAGAGAACAACAAAACAAGATCACACACACACACACACATAAGACACAAAATATTCTCTGGCAAACATTTTTGGGATAAAACCCAACTGGAAGATGAGGTCTCTTTGATCTCTTTCTCTGTCTAGAAATATGGTTGCATGTACAAAGAGGTAAGGCCTATGGCCCGTGGGCTCATTAGTGAAAAATTGCCCCTGTTTTCTTTACCTCTTATCCCTATTGCGTATATTTTCTCAATTATGAAACAAAATTCTCTTGAAAGAATGGAATACATTTTCCTCCTAGTCACTTGGTTATAACACAACACGATATCCTACTAGTGCTTAAGTTTGACTACATCAACTCTTAACTAGAGTTACAATATACATTGTTCTAGAGTCTTTTACATAAAAATCACATCACTAGCCCATTTTACATGAATAATGGGTGTTGACACGACATCCTCCTGAATTATAGGTGTGAAAATAGAAAGGTAAACTTTTGAGTGGCATAATTTTTGCATACATACTCTTACTGATGCGCTTCTTGCATTGTTGGAAATATCTTTGTGTGTAGAACAACATGAAAAGGTGTGGTGTAAAAGAAACAAAATTTTAACCCCAAAAAACATCCTTTGGTACCTAGCAATTCTTCCAAAAGGTTTCAAAGCTCATTTCATGAAACTAGTTCCCACTGGTAAAAACAGCCCCATGAGTTGATTCCTCTACTTTTTCCACTCCAAATGTATCGAGATTGATGAAAAATAATATAATGATCCTATTTGGATCATCTACAGGGATTGATGAGTTTAATGTAGTTGACCTTGTCCTGAAATGGGATAAAACCCATGAGGACAAGGGCAAACATATCAAGTTTCAAGTCGTGTGGATCAGACCTTTTTAGGTCAAAGAAATACTCGGTCAACATATCTATTGCCTCTAGACCCTTGACAGGAAGATTTAAACTCTTCTTGTAAATGGAAATGATATTAAATTCTACTTCACCTAGCATCTGTTGAAGCTTCCCACTCACCCTTGTACATATCTCTCTTTTAAGTTTTCATTACCTGTAGATCCACATTTCATTTAGTTCCTTGCATTTCCTGCATGTTATTTGCATCATAATAACCTATTGTATATAAATAAAATGATTTGCATATGAATAAAGAGTTATAGGACATCATTAAGAGTTGGATAAATTTGTGGTAACCATTACATCATTGGTTGAGTTGTTCTCCTCTTATCTATGTTTGGTTTCTAAAAACCTATAAGTCGACTCTTGTAGGAAACTAAGAACTAGAATACATGGGGAACTCTAATTAGTTGAAAAAACCTATTATTTGCAGCAAGATCCCCATTTATTGACTTGGTTCTAAGACTTAAAAATGTGTGTTCAAATGGCCAAACCTAATGAATTAACAAATGAAAGGATAAGATCTATAATGGTAAATTCTTCTAGGGAGAATAAATAAAGTCTATAAAATTAAGAAACAACCTCTCTTGAATACGAAATACGTCAAGATCCCTCATCTACCCTGGTGATGTAAATTCCTAATAAATGATGCTAAAGTTCATGTATATATAAAAAATTGAATAGAAGGGTAAAGGATCAAGAAAGGATTCATGTAGAGAGAGGTGATGCAGACGACACTTCCAGGGTACTAAATAGGCCTATTGGCAGTAGAACGACATTTATGTTTTCTTGAAGCGACTCCATCGGGGTATTGAATATGCTTGTTGGCCACAGAGTAACACCATAGACCCACCATAACCCCCATATTTATCATCTCATGCATTAATATTTGGAACCCTATCAAAGTCATTAGTTTTGCTCCTTAATTGATTAAGTTGTTTCGAGCAAGCCAAATTAGAGTGGTGAGGTGATTGCAATCAATATCAAAGGGTAACTTAGATGATGATAGTGGGATCCATAAGACCAAGAAAATAATTCTCCTCATAGCACCACTATGTTTTAAATAGATGCCAAGCAAAGACTCTAAGGTTCTACTAGTGAATCTCCAATTGTTGTAGCAACTACAACAATTGCAAAATTACACCCATTTCAAAATTTTGGAGATCCCTATGCATGACTCCCCGATCTCTGACTATGGAATTTTATGTCCTCTCATTCCCCCTTACATATCTTGGTTCTCCCAAAATTTAAGAAAATCTCTAATCATAAATCTTAGCTTAAGTCTTCTCACCCAAGTCTCTAGTCTCATTTTGTGACTCTAGACTAGGCTTTAGCACTCTAATCTATGACCTACTTCCTTTCAGTCACATGTGACCTTCTCTTGGCAACAATTATCCTTTAGGATCATGTAGTTGCATAGTCGCGCAAGTAGAATCCATATATCTTGCGACCCTATCTTTCATGTGACCATGCGACTACCATATGTATGGACCCCATGACCTTGACGTTTGTGCGACTTTTGACTACATGTGTCTTTGTCGTCTGATCTGCACCTAGAAAGATCACATATGACCCACCTCAATCACACTTTTCACATGTCACCATTCCTCTTCCCACGTGCGATCTTAATTTATAAACATTCCTACCCTCCTCTGCATCTATTCTGCATGATGACTTGGTATAGCGATCCTCTGACCATCAACCTCACGATTCCGAGTTACGTGACAATCCCTCTCCCCTGTAATCATTACTTCTGTTAAATTTCTTTTCCACCTTGTCACTCTTTCTACACCCACCTCTACAGCTTCATTTCAAATACTTCATATATTACCCCTTCTCTTTGGGCTAGCATCAAATAAACTCCTTTCGTTCTCTCTTACCCTCTCAATCATGCGATAGATTCGAAGCAACCTCCTAATTGCATCCCTCTCCCCACTTTCGTGTTGTCGAAGGTATTTTAGTGAGGCGAAACCCCAATTCCTACCCCTCTCTTTGAGATCTAAAACCCTCATAAAACACCCAATTTCTCACCACGAATTGAGTTTCTTCCATCCTCTGAGACCCTCAGACCTTCCTCAAGACAAAGCCAAATAGGGATTCTAAAGTTATGCCCTATATATATGAACCTAGGTCACTGGTTAGGTGCTATTGTGAACCACAAGGAAGTCTCCAAAAATTCCATGTTAGTTGTGGCTTGCAGCTAGCCCAAAGTCACCTAGTCACAAACTAATAACCATGTTCTTTTGTGATTTCCTAACGCTCTTACCATGCAACCGATCGTTCACAAGTTCCGATCGTGTAATCGCACACTCGTGCATAGGATATCCTCCTTGGTTGCAACTTGCACACATATGTGATATGCAACCTTCCCTCTCTTTCGCTTACTTGGGCTATCATCCAATCACAGATTGTAAGTCGAAGCCTATGTGAATATATTTAGACTACGAATGCGATTTTCCACTAGCCATATTTCAAATCAATTCAGTTACACAATCACATCAACAAAGGACAAACATTGTTGTGACTTATGACCTCTGATCGCTTACAACCTAAAACTCTTGAAAATCGATTAGAAGTGTCATCACATTATCCATAGTCAATGAAACTCGTGATTTTTTACTTGCGACCTCCTAAAGGCTGTAACTTGTGCATTAAAATCGTTTGAAAAATTGTGATCCTTTGTGACTAAGAAACATGTCTATACTTTTTTCCTATTGCCTCATAGTAGTATTTTCATTGCATTTATTACAGTTTTTAATGTCAACTTTATTGTCGTGGGATCGTATATTTGAAATCCTAGGTGATGTTGATCTTAATTGCATCAGTATTTCATCATTTTCTAGAGAAATTGAACCACTGATAGTGAAGAGTTCTCAGAGAGATTTAAACAGGAGCTCGGCTAGAGTAGGGAGCAACAAAGAATGGGCCATGGATAATCCATCTACCTTGCCAATCTACGAGGACACATCATGTAATAAAAACAAGAAAATGAAGCTAAAATGGTGGGAAATTTATTTTGAATTTTCTAATCAAGAAATCCCCATAGACAAGGAGGATTTTAGATTTTACATCAATATCAAAAGATCCTGATTTCAAAAGGTAGTAGAACATCCACCAATATTCCCTTGTTCTGACACTATTGAGTGGTTGTTGTAGTGTGTGGATGCCAATGAATAGGTCATCAAAGGGCATAATTGAGGGATCTTAGCATCGTTTGCTGCTATTGACATTTCGAACTACAATAAGCTACCTAACCGAGAAGAATATCTCAACACTAAGTGGCTAGAAAAATTTAATGAGACTGCCAAGGATACCAAGCATATATTGAAATATTGGTGGCAAGAAGCCACTAATTTCAGGTTCAACCTGGATCAAATCTATAAGACATATAGTTTAAGGAAGATGTATCGCTTGATGGTTGCTATGATGAACATGTTGTATAGATGATCATATAGAGACACCTTCCTGGAAGCATGGATACCTATCTTGAACACATTTTCCATAAGGGGAACTATATTTAATTGGGAACGTATCATGGCATCAACACTGAAAACCGACATTCAAATGACCAAAGACCCTGAGAAGGGTAAGCTATGAGAATTATACATGGCCTCTTATCTTCTTGATGCAGTGTGCACCAATTGTTAATTTCAAGGATCGAGTTTGAGATGGACCCCGGAGGTACCTGAAGTTTTTTTGGAACCCAAGCTACAATGCATCTTTTGAAACTACCTCAGAATCTTTTATTTATGATCCGGATTTAAACAAGAATGCAACAAATTACATATATAACCATATACACAGAAATGTAGTGGAAATAATACTTCATTTCATTAATGGAAAATACTGAAATATGCTTACAACCAAAAATGGAAATAAACCATCTAGGGCAATGGTAGCTTATCTCTGAAAAGAGATGTGGTGGTTACATGCCTCTGAACTATGTTACAATGAGGCTTGAAGGCCTATTTATTGTTGAGAAACAATGGAAAACCCTTAACATCACAAAACCTAACCCTAGAAGATGAATCACCAAATTGTGGGCCCCGTTTGGGTAAATTGGTACATCAATTTCTCGAGGCCATAACTTTGGCATACGATCTCCGTTTGATGCGTACAATAGATCGTTAGAAAGATCTGTCTGAGCACTACCACTTTGGAAAGGACCAATGTTGCCCCCATATTTCCTAGAAAACATCATTTAGGGCCTCAAAGCGGCTCTGGAAGTTCAGGACCCGAAAAACTACTAAAAATAGTAAATTGTGCTACAATTATGGAAACTGAGAAACTAAAAGAGACAGTTGTGGGGGTCCAAATGGGACAGGTGGGTGGCCACCAACATCCACCTGGATCATTCCTCCCCCCTTAGGAAGCAATGGTACCCATTGCGTTGAGTTTCTCCTTGAGATGAGGAAGCTTTTGCTGAGTTGGGTCGCTGGTGAGCTATTCTGCAATCTCTGATGTGTCCAGTAATGGTGGGAAGCATGGTCAGCGATAGTCCACCTTGAACACTCGGTGCAAGTGAAGGAATGGAGGAATGTTGTGCTCCAAATCATTATTTCCCATAGCCTTGGTAATGGTGTAAGGACCATGTCGGTGTAGTCGGAGCTGTTGATGGGCTCTTGTAAGGCGTTCTTTCTGCAGATGTAGCCAGACTTTATTGCCCACCTGAAGCTTGTGTGGTACCCCTGTAGGTGAGGAGATTTTTTTCCTATGTTCTTTCATGACTGTGTCCCTCTGTTGCTGCTGCTACGTGGAGGAACCCTTTACAGGAGTCATGGATGTAGCAATGATCTTCCCCTTACTTTGGGAGTGAACCAGATAGATGAATTTCTTAATCTAGGAGATGAGCTTGTTGCCTTTCTTAGCAGTGATCAAAGAGGTGGCGGTATGTGAGGCTACCTCCAGTATCCTGTATAATGAATCACCCAAAGAAATGATGACAGCACGGAGCCTTGACTCATACACAGCATGTCGCCTCCATAAGTATGGTTGGCCTAATAGCACATCACAAACATCCAGAGGAGTAACATCACACAATACCTCATCTGTGAAGGGCTTGATGCTGTGGGGAAGGCAACGCTGCTGGTAAACTTTGAGATCTCGTCCTTCATGAAGCCACCTGATACTGTATGGCTGTGGGTGTGGTGTAGTCGGTAGGCCCAACCGCTTCATGACCTCTGCTAAAATGAGGTTCTTTTGGCTGCCACTGTTGACAATGAATTACAGCGGTGAACCCTTCACCCACATCTGTGAGTGGAAAAGACGCTCCCCCTCCTCTGGGTCTTCGGGCTCATTCTTTTGGATCTTGGCGATAGCAGTAGTGGCGATGGGATCCACATCAATGATATGCTTCCCTTTGCCATTCCCCTTCTCGGGTTTTGGCTCGGGGTCAAAACATGCATCTTATTCGGAAGCCTTCAACTTGGCTACTAACGACTGCTTAGTCTAACACTCACTTTTGTTATGACTGGTACCCTTATGGAACTCACACCACTTTCTTGTGTCCTTCTTTAGCTTTGTGGTGTTGTCCTTTTCTTGCGGCTTTGACAGGTTGTCATGGGTCACCCCACCTTGGCTTTGTCCTTTGGGCTTTAGATTTGAAAATCCAAAGTCTCGCTTCTTTTGTTTGAACTTTTGCTCAATTTTGACAGCATATCGGTATGTCGTGACAAGTGAGGAGATGTTCAGGAACTCCATCTCTTCCTGGATGTATCTGTGTAGGCAGCCGTGGTATTTGAGTACCATATGCAGATCAGAATCTTTGATACCCAACTGTGTGCGAAGGGTATGAAAAATGTTGGTGAACTCTTGCACATCTTGGTCCCTTCCCTGTCGCAACGTGGTCCCCTTTATGTATTTGTCCTCATAGCTTTTGACAGGGTAGTACTGCTCCTTGACGGCATCCCGAAATGAATCCCAAGTGGGTGCAGCGAAATATAGTGAGCCAGTTGTTATAGACATTTTTGGGCACTTCAATCCCAATCATAAATGTCCATAAACTGAGGGCTCCTAAGTCCCTAAAAGTGTTGCTTCACTGCCTAAAGGAACAAGGTCAACCGATTACGTCATCTCCCAAAAGTTCTCCACTGAAAACTACTCATAAATGGTCAAAACTGGACCATACTGAAAGCTCAATGCAGAGGGTGCGATGCATATCACCTTCCCAGTGTACAAGGTGTGATGCATACTAATTTACTCCTCTGTAGGGTGCGATGGTCGGGAATGGAAAAATGGCAAGGACAAAAATGTGAGGTGGAAGATCATGGAATCTTCCAGAAGCTTCCCCTCTGACACTTGCCTCTCTATTTTAGACCAGGGATGAGTAAGAGATAATCATTCTCCAAGTGGAAGCAGGAACTATCAGAGAGAGGACACTAATCAAGATCCCAGAAGATGACTTACCTCTCTGTAATCATCTATATATGGATCCCTCATCACAGAGATCCAGAGGCTGGAATTTTGTATCTTATAGAGAAGTG
>APFE030495071.1:2294-17792 GCA_000404065.3 Pinus taeda | reverse complement strand
GGATAGGAGTCCTTAAGAAGACCAGGTTGGAGCATGTACCAGACATAGGGTTGGAGCCCTAAGGCCAAAAATTCACTTAAATCAGTACCATATAACTAAGAGGAGGTTGAATATTTCAAAAGCATAACAATCAATTTCATTTCACTAAATATAATATACCAGCCTAGATCCATTTTAACTCAGGGTCTATTAAGCTCCAAGAGGGATCAATCTCTCGTGGTGAAAACCTATATTTTGAGTGCAACTTGAGAAAATGTTTGCACTGAGAGATTTGATCCCTCTCGACTACTGCAACTATATCAGAGCTAAGAGGATCTAGATTGGTTTGATATATATAATAATTATATATATATATATATTATATATAATAAGCTCTGTAAAACCTAATCAACTCCTCTGCTTATATTGTTTAAAACCAATAAGAATAATACCTTCTATCTTTGCGGGAGTCAAGGATATTAACTATCCTTCATTTCATTTTATTATTGTTGTTATCATTCGATCTCCTAAATAAAACTCAATAACAGTTATACCCTAACTAAGTTGTTATGAATATCTAAGAGAAATATTCCATTGAATTTTCATGCAAAGGTTAAAGCTAATGACTGACACAGTTTAAACTTAGCAACTCCAATAAATTTTAATGCTGACAAAAAATTATAAACAAAATGTAGGATTGCATTTATCATTTTTTTTTTTTTTTGTGCTCGCTTTTCTCTTCACACTCAAGTGTAAAATTTCAAACATATAAAATAAAATGAATAACTTGCAAAACAACCTTAAAAAATATAATCTTTGAAGGCTACGTAACAGAGTGAGAAAGGTTGTTTTTCCCAAGTTTTACCTGGAAGACATGCATCCATAGAGCTATAAAGACTTTGTGTAGAGCGTGTTTATTGAGTGATTTCCTTTTCCAATTTGGATATGAAATTTGTTCAAGGTTTTGATATTTGTTATGGAAATTAGGATTTATTTTTGTCCGAGAGGCGCATTCTACATCCCAGTATGTAGGCGATGTGTAAGTATGTCACACCTCCAATAAAATTATAATAATTAAAATAAAAAATTAATGTTGGCCCAAAACAAAATTGAAAATAACCATATAGATTAAAAAAACTACAATATAATTCAACACAAAGAATTGAAAATCCTGCTCCAAAATCTTTTAGTATTTATTTTAATTAAATATTTGTAAAATGAACCTTTAAAAGGAAAAACCATATTGTAGGGATATATTAAAATCTTTAATGACATAGATATTTCAACGTCAAAGTTGTAATATTTGAAAATATTAATTTTTTTATCATGCCATATAAAAAAGCATCTAATATTAATATATCCACCCTCGATCTATCAAGTGTTGAGAGGGATTAAATCTCTTGAGATATAAACTTCTTTTACTATGAAAAGAGATTGATCCCTCTAGGCACTTGATAGATCTGAGGTTAAGATGGATCTAGGTTGATGATCTAGCTAAAAGCTTTTATTGCAATGAATATCTCACAGTAGCGAAGAATACCTTTAAATAGGCTACACTATAAAAGAATACTATGAGAAAAACCATGAGTTGATAAAACCTTAAGCCCAAAAACCTTCATCCATAAATTTACTATTTTATCTCAATTTTATTTTAATTATTTAACACACACACACACACACACACACAATATATATATATATATATATATATATATAATACTTTTTAATTTTTTATTTTTTTTAATGTAATTTGACCATTAGAGAAGAATACCATGGGTTATTGAAAACCTTCATAAATTTAATATTTTATTATCTCAATTTTTTTTTCCAAAATGCAAACTTCTGTGATTCATAATGTTCATCAAGAGATCATTTCGAAATAAAATCACGTTGCAATATTTTTTGTTGACGCATTTGAACCACAAGTGTGGGGTTCATCTCCATTTTTATTAAATTTATAGTTATTTATTTTTTATTTTATGTAATTGACCATTATAGAAGAATCCCATGGTTTGCGAAAACGAAAAGCCTAAAAAACTTTAGTGAATTTACTATTTTTACCTCATTTATTTTAATTATTAATATTTTATTTTTATATGTAATTTGACAAAGTAAAAATATTACATGACATAATATAACATAACCACATAGTTTAATGAGGCGGAAGAGTTGCCCAAAAAGTTTTGGAAATTCCTGTCATATTTAGAGAAAATCCGGTAAGGTTTTTTGTAACTCTAAGTTATAATTGTTAAACTTCTAAATTTTAGGTGTCCTAGACATTTTTGATGGTGCTGAATCCATTTCCACCATCAAAAACATGATTCAAACACTGTCTCTACGAGATTTTTTGAAATTTTTTTGCGGGGATTCCGGCCACTTTTGACCGTCCAGACAATTCCTCCGCCTCATTAGACGACTCCTAACATAACATAACATATGTATATTTATGAGCTCGACATTTAAAAAAAATATTCACATTAATTCTTATATATCTCACATCTAACACCTACACATCTACTCTAATAAAATATAGACTAAACTATTTAAAATATTTTATCAACCCTTCTCACCTATTATACTATAACACTTATTTTAAAGATGCATATAACAAAGATATTTCATAACCTTGTCTTTATCTTTCGAGTATTAGTTTTTAAAGAATTGGACGTTGTTTACCTAATTCCCCATGGCGGGGATTAAATCATAATCAATTTAAGATCCAAAAAGCTGCGTGAGATTATAATGACATTTATCTTGAGCCATAATTAAGTGATTGTCTCGTATTAAATTGTAGGAAAGAGTTTTGTTAAAAAATAATTAACTAAAGGACAGTGAAAAGCGTATTGGTAGATATCAAAACATAATTAACTAAAGGCTAAATAAACAACGTAATTGTTTCATATAAAATTTGAAATTGGTGCCCTTCTCTTCGGAATTGTTACACCAAACGAAAAGTCTAATAGTAAGATAACATCTTACATACCAAGAAGGGTATGGACCACGGAAAATAATCAAATGTGCTCTTCCTTGTATAGTTTTGGAAAAGACCATGATATAGTGTAATGACCTTTCATTTCATAATAACTTTAATGTCTTAGCTTTTTATTGGCTTTCATTATCACAAAGTAAGTCTCTTTTAATAAATTTGATCACAATGTATTAAAGGTGGGTAAAGTACTAGGAAATTTGAAAAGGACTCTGAGATATTGTAATGCCATCTTATTTTTCCATTCTGTGAAATTTTGGCTTCATTATCGCAAAGTAAGTCTCTTCAAATAAATATGTTCATCATATATTAATAATAGGTAGAATATTAGGAAACTCTATTTTTAGATATGATATAAGGATATTTTAGTGAATGGTTGATTATCGATATTTATTATTGAATTTCTGGTTTGAATTTCTAGTTTGTGTTATCAATTTATAAATTTAATGTAAAACATCTTCAAGGAGAAAAAGAATGTCGATTTTATTAATTTTCATAAAGTAAAGAAAGTAGGTTTCTCCATCATGCTATTAACTCATTGTTTAGGAAAACTTATTGTTTAAGAGTTTCTTATGGAGAGGGGTTAAGAATGCCAAAAAAATGGGCCTCAGTGGTTTGTTAAAAGTTGTCTCTAAAATTGGCAAGAGGTTTAGGTCTTTGTGATCTAGAAATGTTAAATAAAACCTTAGTTGCAAAGTTGTGGTGGCATCAGATTAGGGGAGGAACTAATATGTGGAAACATATATGGAATAGAAATTGTTTCCCAACTTACTCCAGGACGAGAAATTCTAAGGACCTATGGTGTCACGCCCCCAAGCCTACGGTGGTCTTCCAACCGTGCCGGCGAGGTGCGGCACCACCCCACACTTTCTTTTTAACAATACTTATGTGTGCGGACTACGCCTAATTCACAACTGATACTTAGTTTGTTTTTTGCAACCAAGTAAAATGCATTAAACCTTTATATCAATGAAGCCCATACTCATTCATTATCACAGCAATCATAAAACATCAATTGCAAGATATAAAGGGGAGGGGCAACTCCCGAACAGTCTGCCCAACAATATATTATATATCATTTTTTCAAGAGTACAATGAGCTAGTGTGCTTGGCAAACTCCAAGCTAACACTTAGCCAATTTTACAACACAAGGCAACCTGCCTTTACATAGAGAATTTGCACCTTTATACCATGAGCAGGTGCCCACACACGGGTCACCAAGACGCTCGTACAACCCTGCACAATTCTGCACTTCGACCTGTTCGTACGTCCTTCATACATCAACCATAGTCTAAGAGCTAACTCTGCGCATTCATGCCTTTATGTGCATGAGTTATGCGCACCTCCTGCGCTATGCCTCTTCCCTTATGCGTAGAACGAAGGAAGAACAAGTTCGAATGAGTGATTGTTTGCTCCAACGCTTCACCATATATATATGGTGGCTATCGTGTGTGAGGGGTGGGCGAAGCCCCTTGGCCGACGCCCCAAACCTCCACACGAAAGCCCCTTCATCGCCCAACGTTCCGTCGGCTTCCATGCGTAAGTCCACCATATAGTTGGCGTATAAACTTCCATCGTTCGGTCGCTGTCCACCTTAACGTCGCATACAACTCGTGGAAATGTCGCCGGTTCGTGCAGCGCGCCCGTCGTGCGCGTCCACCTGCGCGCGCCACCGTGTGTGCCTGCCCGCGCGCCCGCGCTCTCCATCGTGCCGTCACGTGCACGCGGCCCGTGTGCCCGCGCCCTTCGTCGTGTCGTCGTGCACGCGCCCGGCGCCCGTCGCACCCGAGTCACCCGTCGCGCCCGAGTCGCCCGCGCCCTCATCGTGCACGGCTGCCCGAGGACCTTACATCCTCCTCCACCTGAAGTCGTTGTCGTCCTCGACAACATCCCAACTCCAAGTATCAAACCATGATGTCGACTTCCCCCACATATGGCAACCATCCCTGCAACATATGTAGGCCTCCATCTCCATCATGCCTCATCAAGTGACTAACTATCACCAAGATACTCCATACCAAGGTATGTCATCGATGCCCATGACCATCGACCATCTGCCACAATGTCTCCATGATGCTCTCACCATGGAAGGCTGATCCTTCTAACACCAAGCTACATGTCCACTGCAACAATGTGTCCTTCATCCTGTCATCAACTCCATCATGTGCAAACTGCCCATGATATGTCAACAAGTGCTAACACACCACCATCATGTGCCAACATCTCATCAAACTGCCAAGTGCTCAAAGAGAACATTCCTCCATCAAGTGTCAAGTCAAGTGTTTCAAGAGAGCACCTCATCATCAAGTCAAGTGCCTCAAGAGAACATCTTCCTCCATCCATCAGTCCTTGTGAGTACCTCCATGTAGTCTTCTCCTCTCGGTCCAGCCTGACTTGGACATACCTCTGCACATTGGATCCCCCCATGCCTCGAACTAGTGGGGTAGCTAGTCCAACTATAAGTCCAAACCATAGGAATGCACATCCTTATGTCACCATCAATCTTTCCCTTGACTTCTTGCTACATCTCGGACTCATTCAAGAATCTCCCATGCTCAGGTCCATGAAGTAGTGTCCATCCATCTGCAACATGATCAAGCCATGGTTTAGTTGCATAAGAGTGTACAACCTCTCCACTAGCTCATACAAGTCATAACATCATTTGCACAACATCCTTTGCTTTGGCATACTCCCATAGAATGTCCATGAATGACACATCTACTCATGCTCCCACAAAATGTCCCTACATAACTGTCATGCTCCATATCTCCAACCTGATGTCCATGATGTCCAACTCATGTAGACCTCATCTCAACATCTGGCCATCTGCACCCAAGTCTGTAATCTGTCATAAAGAAGCCTCCTTTCAAGGCCCCTTGTAGAGTTGGTGTGGTTCATCCCTATCAAGGTCTCCACACCAACCTATCTCCAAGGTCATCTATAGAGAAAGGAGGGCCAGGAAGTTTCCTCCCTGACTCTCATCCACCCATGTGTCGGATTGATGTTGTGTCCTCAAGTATGTATGCACAGCCTCAACCTCTTCACATGTACACCCAAGCTCCTTGAGCTTGTCCTTTGTCAACTGAAAGTCATATATGCCCATGGCATACCTGCAAAAGTCCACTATGCCAGGAGGATCTCTACCCTCATAATCCTCATCAACCACTGCCTCTGAAGTAGTACTAGGACTCCCTTCTTTTGCAACCCCATTGTGAAGATCATTAGTAGAAGATGTCTTTGTCAAGTGTCTCAAGGTTCGTGAGACCACCTTCTCACTTGCCTCATTCTTTCTAGCTCTAGCAACGAAGTCAATCAACCTCCCTTCCTTCGCTGTTTGAGTCATACTCCCAAGTCCTCTTTGCTCCACATCCTCATGCTTCACATTCGGATCTTTGGGATACAAAGTCATAGAATTCATCCTTGGTCTATACCCCAAGCAACTCCTTCGATTCATCGGTACCATCATGGTTCTCCCTCTAGCCGTAATCAAGAGTATGTCTCGGTCCACCATCGGTATAGCTTGTGCAAGCCTCATGAAGTCCTGCCCCAACACCATAGAGTGATCATCCATGTCCACAACTCTCAAGTCCAACTTTCCAAAGCACGATCCTACTTTCATTTGAGTGTCCTTCATAACACCAATAACAACTTTCATGGTAGAGTTGACTGCTTTGAAGGCACTCAATTCCCTCTCCATTCCTGCTTTCTTCCCAAAAGACTTTGCTGCCTTCTTACTCAAGAAGCTATGTGTAGCCCCCGTATCAACCAAAGCTGCAAATCTCTTGCCTTTCACGGTCACCTGCACAAAAATCAGCTTCAAGGCATTACCTCCTTTTGTCCGCTTTGTCTTATGTCTTATATCAGCAACCTTCTTCAAGAATTCGGCCTCAAAAGAGTCAATTGGCTCATGCTCCAACTTGACTTCCTTCTTAAGGTACTTCACCTCCTTGATTGGCTTATCAAGGCAACCTGATCCTGGTCTAGCTTGAACTCCTTCAAGCTTGTCCTTCATCGACCTCTGCTCAAGTGCACCAACCAAGTGTCCATTGACTACTCTCATAGAACTCAGCTCCTGCACATCCTCTGGTTTGTCACGGTAGTAAGTCCCCAGCCTGTCAATGTAATCAAGCTCCTCTTGATCAATCACAACGATCTTTTTCCCAAGAAGCTTTCCTTTTATTTCCTCCTCAATCAGCTTGATTTCGGCCTCCAACTTGGCACTTTCCTTCCTTAAACGGGCTCTTTCATCAAAGAGCTCTTGAAGACCAAGACCACTTCGTTGGATTTCCTTATCAAGTTCCTTGAGTTCATTATCTACCGTACTTCCGCATTGGCTCCTGAGCTCTTCAAGTTCCCTTCTTAGTTCTGAACAGCCTTCCCGAAACTTCATGTTCTCGGCCTTCATCGCAACCCAGTTAGAACTCCATCGTCTCATTCGTTCCAACACTTCGTACCTCAAGACTTCTCCCGGTCCATGGCTAGACTCACCTTTTGTAGGTGTATCCTCCATCTTACCCTTCAGTCTTTCATCTGGCCCCTGCATAATGGACCAATCCTTGTTTCACTTGAGTGTGAAACCACTTCCTTCACCTGCAAGTACCCGTCGTCTCTTCTTCATAAGCTTCAACAACCCGGCTATCAGCCTGCTCTGATACCAACTGTCACGCCCCCAAGCCTACGGTGGTCTTCCAACCGTGCCAGTGAGGTGCGGCACCACCCCACACTTTCTTTTTAACAATACTTATGTGTGCGGACTACGCCTAATTCACAACCGATACTTAGTTTGTTTTTCGCAACCAAGTAAAATGCATTAAACCTTTATATCAATGAAGCCCATACTCATTCATTATCACAACAATCATAAAACATCAATTGCAAGATATAAAGGGGAGGGGCAACTCCCGAATAGTCTTCCCAACAATATATTATATATCAGTTTTTCAAGAGTACAATGAGCTAGTGTGCTTGGCAAACTCCAAGCCAACACTTAGCCAATTTTACAACACAAGGCAACCTGCCTTTACATAGAGAATCTGCACCTTTATACCATGAGCGGGTGCCCACACACGGGTCACCAAGACGCTCGTACAACCCTGCACAATTCTGCACTTCGACCTGTTCGTACATCCTTCATACATCAACCATAGTCCAAGAGCTAACTCTGCGCATTCATGCCTTTATGCGCATGAGTTATGCGCACCTCCTGCGCTATGCCTCTTCCCTTATGCGTAGAACGAAGGAAGAACAAGTTCGAATGAGTGATTGTTTGCTCCAACGCTTCACCATATATATATGGTGGCTATCGTGTGTGAGGGGTGGGCGAAGCCCCTTGGCCGATGCCCCAAACCTCCACACAAAAGCCCCTTCATCGCCCAACGTTCCGTCGGCTTCCATGCATAAGTCCACCATATAGCTGGCGTATAAACTTCCATCGTTCGGTCGCTATCCACCTTAACGTCGCATACAGCTCGTGGAAATGTCGCAAGTTCGTGCAGCGCGCCCGTCGTGCGCATCCACCCGCGCGCCCGCCGTGTGTGCCTGCCCGCGCGCCCGCGCTCTCCATCGTGCCGTCGTGCACGCGCCCTCCGTCGTGTCGTCGTGCACGTGCCCGGCGCCCGTCGCACCTGAGTCACCCGTCGCACCTGAGTCACCCATCGCGCCCGAGTCGCCCGCGCCCTCATCGTGCACGGCTGCCCGAGGACCTTACATATGGGATCCTTGATATGGAACCTTGCACAACCGAATTAGAGCCTAATTCAATCCCATGCATTCTGGGAAATTTGAAATTGACACACTTACTAATTTGGCAAGATTCTCTACAGAAGCTTCATATTTTGAATGATAGGGAGGACCTAAGGGAGAACAAAGTTTTTATGTGGAATCAACATTGTTACACTATATCATAATTTTGGAAACCACGTACAGGTGAAGATCAATGACGGATTTGGAAAAGTCAAACAGATTGGCCAAACTCCCCTTCATTAGCTTAATGGTTGATCCTTGCTCAGGAATCGCAGGACGATTTATTCACATTAACAATAAACTTGACATCTTGTGATGGGGCTATATGTAGAAATTAATGTGTAGATTCAATATTGCTCATGACATTTACTAAATCACATGACTTGAAGCTACTCTAGTAATCTCCTGAAGTTAATTGACCATCTAAAAAAAGAATCATAGACATGCAAGAAAAATGAAACATCACACATGCACAAACATTTATCTAGGGGACAACAACTGCTCAAAACCCCTTACTATCTATATTGCATTAATTAGAGAATAGAGTGGAAATACATATGCTTGTTCAAGCCTGAGCACAACCTATAAGTGTACAATTTATCCCTCTACCTGATTGACTGACTCTAGCAAAAAATTATCTAATTTTCAAGCCATTATTGTTCCTTTGGGAATTAGGCCCCTATTAATTAGGAAGTTCCCTCATCTGGATTGTGCAATTCTTCTAGGTCCTTCCTCTATCTGCATGCACCATCTATACACTTCAGAATAGTCTACAACTAATAGTACATTGCCTTGAAATCTCCATCTCAACTGCGTAACTCTAATTCTCTACATGCATGAGTTAATTTAGGTTGATCGATTAGTTATCTGGATGATCATTGAGTGTGGTTGAAGTTACACTTCCACAACTTGACCTTCCACTAGTTCCTCCAATAGTTAGAACTAGTTTAACTGACCATAACTCAATTTAACTGAACTAGATTGCTACAACTTAAATTAACTCAACCTAGGCTCCTAAAATTTAGGAATCACTACACACAACTAAATTTTATGCCCCTTAGAACTCAAATTAACTGAGCTAGACTCCTATTTTTTAGGAAACAACTCAAGTAAACTAACTTCAACTCATTAACTAGAATTTATTGTCCTTAACTGAGTGACAAGAGTAATGTTACCTCAATTAATTCCTCCAAGTTGTTTGCAGATGTGGAATTTCAAATTCCCTCAATTTTATTAAGGCAAAAATAAAAATTGAGACTTTCCTGTTGCATTTACAACACTCCCTCTCAAAAAGAAATGGATTATCAACCACCCCTATCCTTCACCTGTGGAATGTACTGCATGCAACACCTCTCACTATTGTTTTTACAATTGCAACATGTACAGCTGAGAAGTATAAAAAAAAAACAGGTTGAATCAACTATGTCTGCAACTATCTAATGGGAAAATTGTGTTGTTGCTGATTTTGCTACTGAGCCTCTTGTTATGTTGTCAATGCCCCTTTGCACTCCTCAGTATCTGACTGACACTGATCCTCCAGCTACTGAATATTGTGGGTCCCCATAGCAAGGTAATGATCCATGAGGAGAATGCCTCAATGGACCCTGCCCAAATTTCTGCAACTCTTGGACCAGGGCTTCACATCGCCCCACCTCACACCTGGAGGTATGGTTGCATGTGCTCCCTCTTCCCACTTAGCTTGAAATCTCCCCTTGTTGGAGGTCTCTTCTTGAGTGGATGTCTCCACTGTGCCTCATGTCTTCTTCTTCATTTGTGGCTGCTCCACAATTTCCTGAGGCTTCTTTTGAAGCTGCATGTTGAGAGGTAAGTCATGCTCCCTCTCAACCACCACATATCTAGTCTCTCTCTTTCTCCTCAAGGCTTTGCATGCATCTTCTACCTCAAGTGCATATAAGTTCATGACTCGAACCTTGATCTACTTCACATTTCTCGTGGTTATGTGTCTCAGGAATGCCTTTCCTTTGTTGAAGATCACATCGTAACCACGGTGTTCAAAAACTACAACGAAGACAAGATTCTTATTTAGACCTGACACAAACATCACATCCTTGAGTCTCAGAGGGGAGCTCAACTCCCTTTGAAAGGTGACAATAGCAATCTCAGTCGCATTATACATTCTGTCATCTCGAAACTCAATTTTTCATCTAGAGATTTTTCTCCTCCAAGTCACTGAAAAGTTCTCTATTCCTCATCATATGGAATGAGGCACCATTGTCTAGGTACCACATGCTCCCCATCACTGTGCTCTCCATGCATGAGATGAGAGTGAAGTCACGCTGGAATTGTGAAGCTAAATATTCACTTGTTGTTGCTACTGCAGGCTCCTTCTTTCTTGCCTTCTTATGTGGACACTTCATGGCATAGTGCTTGAATTCATGACAGTTGAAACACTTGATTTTGGACAAGTCTTTCTTCTTGCCCTCTTGGCTAGAATTAGCCTCACCTTGGGACTTCTTCCTCTCGACCTTCCTTCCTTTACTAACTAATGAAGGTTCCTCTTCCTCTTCTTTGGATGAGGTCCCATCTTTGGTATTCCGCCTTATTTCCTCTTGTACCAAGTCATACCATAGGTGCTCCCAATTTGGTAGTTTCTTCCTCCCATTCACCTAATGTTGGTAGTTGTGCCAGCTCTTGGGAAGGCCTAGAAGGGCTAGGCTTACCTAATCATTTTCTACAACCGTAACACCAACTTGACCAAGTTCATCACGACATTGTGTGAACCTGCTCATGTACTCTTGAATAGTCTCATTCTTCTACATCTTAATATTTAGAAGTTTGTCCTTGAGCGCCAGTTTCCTTTGGTCACTACTATTATGGAATAGATCCATCAATGCTTGCCACATTTCATACAAAGTCTCTTTCCCATGGATATTTTAGATAATATGGTATCGTACTCCCTCTAATATAATTCTCCTCACCTTGGAAACACACTTCTTTCGTTCTGCTAGATCCTTCACATTAGATGCTATTGGTTTCGGAATAACATTATCAATGAATTCCTTCAACCAATTATCTTCCAACACTACCTCCATGCAATCCTTCCATGAAACGTAATTAGAGCTTCCCTCAAGGGCATACTTGAGCCTTAATCCATTGAAAGCATATTCTCAGTCCTGAAGAAAACCTGCAACATTGATCTTCAAATTCGAACCTCTTGCAATGACAACTTTGAAATCTCTACTCTACAATGATTCCAGCTTCGATACCATGTATAAATTAATGTGTAGATTCAATATTTCTCATGAAATTTACTAAATCACAAGAACTGAAGCTACTCCACTGATTTGCGGAAGTTAATTCACCATCTAAAACAAGAATCATAGATATGCAAAAGGAAACATCACACATGCACAAATATTTATCTAGGGGAAAGAAACTTCTCAAAACCCCTTACTATATATATTACATTAATGAGAGAATAGAGATGAAATTCATATGCTTGCTCAAGCCTGAGCACAACCTGCAAGTGTATAGTTTAGCCCTTTGCCTAACTGACTGCCTCTGGCCAACACTTATCTAATTTTCAAGCCCTCCAAGATCCTAATTCCTTGTGTTGTTCCTCTGGGAATTATTCCCCTATTAATTAGGAAATTCCCTCATCTGGATTGTGCAATTTTTCTAGGTCCTTCCTCTGATTACATGCACCATCTATACACTTCGAAATAATGTGCAACTAATAATACACTGCCTTGAAATATCCATCTCAACTGGGTAACTCGAATTCTCTACATGCACGAGCTATTTAGGCTGATTGATTAGTTATCTAGATGATCACTGAGTGTGGTTGAAGTTATACTTCCACAACTTGACCTTCCACTAGTTCCTCCAATAGTTAGAACTAGTTTATCTAACCATAACTCAATTTAACTAAATTAGATTGCTACAGCTGAAATTATCTCAACCTAGGCTCCTAAAATTTAGCAATCACTGCACACAACTGAAATTTATGCCCCTAACTCGAATTAAATGAGCTAGACTCCTATTTTTTAGGAACCAAATCAAGTAAACTAAGCTTCAACTCATTAAATCGATTTGACTGTTCTTAACTGAGTGACCAAAGCCATGTCACCTCAGTTAACTCCTCCAAGTTGTCTATTGATGTGTAATTTCGAATTTCCTCAATTTGATTAAGGTAAAAATCAAAATTGAGACTTTCTTGGTGCATTTCAACACTATCAACCACAGGGCATGTTTAATTTGAAGGAGGCATATACTTTGTATGTTTAACATCAAAATATGCCTCAAGAGCCATTATGGAAAAATATATGGACAAGGAAGCTTTGGCCTAAGGTGGCTACTTTTCTTTGGCTTATTGGCTACCAGAAAATATTGACCTATTACCATATCTAGAAGAAGGGCTACCAAGGTATATCTTTCTGCCATTTATGCAAATAACACAAGGAGATGATGGAACATCTTCTCAACACCTATCAATTTTATGAAACAATTTGGCAGAAGGTGAGAGAGATCTTTGGGTATTTTGATTGATCTACTTATAATCCAGTGGAGATTCTTGAACAATGGAGGCCTAATATATTTTCTAGTCTAATGATCAGTAGAGGTTGTGAAATATCTATGGGATTTGTCATGTGGACCATATGGAAAGAAAGAAATCTCTAAATCTCTTATGACTAATCAGGAATAGTGGAGGAAGTGTGGAAAACTACTAAATAACACATCCGAGAAACTATTTTAGCAAAGTCATAGTGTCAGGAAAATTGGAAAGATCCTCCCCAAGAAGCCCATATTATGAATCAAATAGATCTATCTCTGTCTATGCTTTCTCTTGCCTCTCTCAAGCCTCTTAAACCTCAAATCTCTTCTCCCTCTAATTTCCATTCTCCCCTTGAAGGCTCCGTGACTCTTAATTTTGATGGTGCCTCCAAAGGAAACCCGAGTTTAGTGGGGTTTGGTGGCTTATTATGAGACCAAAACCATAAGGTGCTAAGAATTTACTCAACTAATTATGGCATAGCTAACAACAAAGAAGCAAATTTTTGGCTTTAGAAAGGGGATTCCAACTTGTGACCTCGATAGGAGTCTCAAAACTCCAATTCCATGAAAATTCTCAATTGATTATTTAGATAGCTCACAAGATTCTTCATGGTACCCCCTATTGAAAAACTCTCCAAAAAGTTGGAGGTTTACCAATCTAATAGCCTAGTAGAGAACTTTAATCTTGTCATTCAATTATCTTATCACTACCCACACCCTAAGATTTGGAAACAGAGCAGTGATCTCTTAGCAAATTTGGGAAGTAATCAATGAGGTTTCCATCTAGTTTCAAGATGGCCTTTAGCCTCAGTCAAATTGGAAGGATAGCTTACAACATATATTAGATGGACAATAATTAGCTTTAGAGGCATAGGAAACCAATGAAAATTGAACTCCTCTTATGGGGGTGAATCAAACTACTAAAATTGAATGTTCATGTTAATTTTTTGTTTTTACAGTACTATTATTTAGTGATGCTAGAACTGCTAATACTTTTTAAACTTTGGGCTAATTAATCTATTGGTAGGTCGTAAAAAACATTTAGTTTCCCACTGGGAAAATTGAGACCACCAACCCAGTGACATGTTTCATGATGAAGCTTGCTAAATGTATGTGATTTCATCATTATATATATATATTATATATATTATATATATATTGGTATATATATATCTATATACTATATATATTATATATTATATATATATATATATATATATATATATATTATATATATTAAACTGAAACGGGTATGGATTTTTATTAATAAAGAGCTCCAAATGGCCAAAGCCTTACAATCTTCAGTGCATGACTTTTACATTTTCCTGTTACAAGCTGATGTCTTTTTCATGGGATGCATATTTTTTCTTGTTCTCCCTCATTTATGCTGAGGTCTCCTTGGCTCAAAATACATCCTTTATTGGCATAATAGTCCACTTCTTTATTTGATTCTCTGAGAATATGGTAGCATTTAAAGGAAGTGAAGTCTTGTAGGATATATCTCAGCCTTTGCAGATTCTTATTTAAGCCGGCATCATTAAATTGACCTTTCGAATGTATCATTTTGATTAGGATTTCTGAACCGCCGAATGCTTGCAGCTCTCGATGTCCTCTTTCTTTATCTATTTTACATTCTTTTGTCAAGCTCAAGATTTTTGCTTGGTTGTTGGATCGTTGTCCTAGTCCCCAACAAAAGGTTTCTTTGGTGCTTCCATCAGAAGAGTATATGAGTCCTCCATCTCCCGCTATCCCAGGGTTCTCTTTTGAGGCACCATCAAAGAAGACTCTAGTTATTCCCTGCTGCCTCCACCAACTCTGAAATATTTCATCCTTATCTCTTAGCCTCCACTCAGGATTGAGTTGGGGTTTTCCAATACTATGGATCCATTGGGTTAATGCAAGGGTTCCAAGCCAATTTTTTTCTTCTTGCTGCACCAAAGAGTCTGTTAGTGCTTGAAATTTCACCTCAGGCTGAAAAAGGTAAACTCCAAGGCAACATCAAACCACTTAGCCTCGTAGCTAGCCCTACAGGGCAGGAGAGGGCTCTCTCCGGCCTATCTCGGCAAAAAAAGTCTTCAAAGGGACTGAGATGACCAATAAGGAATACTGATTTTAGGCTAGTAAATTGATAAAAAGGGTTTTTAATAAAATGATGGGGTTTTTCCTGGGCTGCATGGGCAAAGTAACAGCTTGAGCAAAGAAATGTAATCAAGAACACAGATTATCCCCTGAGGCAAGGTAGGCAAGAAATTTAACATCAAATTGAGATTAAATGG
>APFE030495062.1:0-16435 GCA_000404065.3 Pinus taeda | reverse complement strand
TAAAGCCACAAAAATAACAATAGAGGGATTCTATGGGGCACAGTAATAACAATAAGGGGACAATAGGGGCACAATAATATTAATACAACTACAATAGTAATGGGGTAATCACTAGTATTATAGGGACCCAACAGTCCACTTTACTTTGTTTCTTTCATCACCATGTGCCTTACTAAAAATCTAGAAACCTTAACTACTAATCATTGAATGCATATGTGGTTAGTGGGAAATTACACCTTCCATAATCATGGAAGCATAGGGTTGAGGCCCTTCATGATGGGAATTCTAAAAGGAGTGGTTAAACATAGATTTGCTTTCATTTTCATGGAAAATTGTTCCTCATGTCGAGGGTTGAATGAGGTCCCTTGGGGGTGAATTTTTTTATTGATTCATTTATAATCGTACCACTCACTTGTGTGGTTGATTATTGGGGCAAATTGTTGATACATTGTTCACTATCATGAGGGTTTGGCTCTGGTCATGAGTGACCATATTTTCATTCACTAGTAGAGCAATGTCCTCACATGCTCAATATGTCATTGGCTTTGGGTCAACTCTGCTCATGGGTGAATAGCTAAGTGCAAATCCATGTTTGGAGACAAATTGTTGAGAATGGAAATCATTCTAGTTGAGATGATTTATTAAGGCATTGGTCATTCTAGGTGGATTATGACACTCACATGCAGAGTAGTGAAGAATATAATATAAAGGGGCTATGAGAGCCTTTGAATAAGAGTGAGCAATTAGGAAAGATAGCCCTAGAAAAGAAAAGGTAAATGGAAAAAAGGTAAGTGAACTATGAGATTAGAAGAAAACAGAGAAAGAGAGGGAGTTTTGGATTGGAAACCAAGAAGGATGCCACATTGTGTCTTGGAACAATCACAAAACAAGCCAAACATGCTACCATGATGTGTGATGGGACATCCATGAAGGAAACTATTAAAAATCTTGAGAAGAGTTAATAACCATGAGATGTGTAATGGAGATTAATAGACATCATCTTAGACCTTTATATGCACACATGAATATTACTATTTGGAGGATACTTCTAAGCACTTGTTGAGTAGAGAAATAAGGCTTGCTTATGTTTTGTAAGGTAGGTAAGGTAGGTGCCATAAGAGTTTTTACGTCTAAAATAAACTGAATAATGATGCATTTGGTTGAAAATATTCTCGTTTGAGATGGAGAGATTACCTTGTGAATATCCTTGTTTTCTCTAATGGTGTTATAGCTCCACTAGGGGAAACATGTTGTAGAGAGATTTAAGTGCAACAATGACTACAATTGGGTGTCAAATCACTTTGCTTCTGTCAATTGGTTGGGATACAATATTCAAATAGACAAGTTTCTCATACATGTTCTTAAAATGCTTATATATATATATTATACTTTAAATAATCATATGGAAATTTTGTATTTCTTGTGTATTTCAAGAAGTAATCCACTAAACTAATTATGTGTAAATCTTTCCATATTTCTTATATATTTCAAGAAGTAGTCTTGGTTAAAGAAACATGTGGAAATATTTATGTATTTCTTATGTATGTCAAGAAACAATTATGGTTAAAGAATCAAATGGAGATATTTTTGTGCTTCTTGTGTATTTCAACAAGTGTAATTTCGATCAAATGATCATATTGATACCTTCCCATATTTCCAATGATTTGGTTTATATATGCTAGAAAGGGTTCATCTCTATGACTACATCTTGCAAAGAAATGTTGTGAAATGAGGTGTTGGCACAAATTAAGTCATATACTCTATCTTTGGCTACATTTCTAAACAAGGTTACTTGGAATATTGTGGGCCTATGCTCATAAAAATTATATTAATCCCAATCTAAGTTGATATATGTCTCTCGTGTACTTTCAAAGTTGACTTTGTTGCATCGAAAAAACGAATAATATGAATATGTAGATAAATATTGGGTCATGGAAAGAAAGAGAACATTACACTAGTATGGTTCCTAGTAGTAGAATCTTAATTAATCGTTGAACATCTTGCTACAAATTTTGATTGCCTTTTATTGGTTATAAACCCTTAATAACAAGTTGGCCAAAGTAATGCTTGATTTTGGATTTCATGAACAATGAAAGGAAATGAAGAAGTTTTTTTAGAGTTATTCAAACTTATGCTTCTTAAAGAAAATCTACATCTTTGGAGAAGAAGTATGCTTATTGAAAAACTACCTTAGACTTTGGTGGGTTTGTTTTCTCCCAAGATCTTGATGTAAATAAGTTCTAAGAGTGAAAAACAAAGAAGCTATGGGGCAAGAATTATTATATCTTGTTTCTTATAATATTCAACATGGATTTTGTCTTTGTTTGTATTATGGGCCTTGCTTATGATATTTGTTACAAATGATGCATCGCAAACATATCTATGATAATTGTAGTGTGTAGCTTGGAGAGAGCACAACAAGGAAACTTTAGTGAAATGCTTAAATTATTTTGTTTGTTTTTTGATCCCAACAAAATGTATGCTCATGTGTCATGTCATAAAGAATGCTTTTTGGGTATGATATATCACATCACACAAAATACTCTTTTTGCGTGAAAAAGGGGAAGTTACGCCTCTACATCATTTCACGCCAAATAATTTTTATATGTGATATAAAGTGTGGCAATAAATAACTTTTTTGAAAGTTTATCCATTTGTGTCTGTTTGCACCATATTTTTTAGATGTGACAAATCCATTGTAGGAAAATAATTTCTATGCAAAACAACGAAATTGGTGCCTTCATGTCATTTTGCATTAAGAGACAAATCCTTGCAATACACTACAAGAACAAAAATGCCATTGCGATGTGATGAACAAGGAAGTTTTGTGACCATATTAAATTGTTAGCATTTTTTGCTGCACATTTTTTCGATGCAACCAACTATTATTGGATGTGAGCTCACATATGTACTCTTATCTACCTAGGTGTGATAGTTATTTCTTTGATAAAAGCCAAGCCTATTCCACTTCTATGTACAAGGGACATCCTCTTTTATTGAATAACATTAAACACTTATACAAATCTATTTCGTTCAATGGAGTCTTAGCTAATCTATGATCTAGGTTAGACCTGGATTTCTACATGGAATCAGAGTGGCATTTCCTACCCTATGCTATGATATACAACTCCATTCACTCCACTACCTAGATTTGATGTTAAAGATCATGCCATGTTTTAGTTTGTTTTGCTTTATACCTACAACATATTGTGTTGTAGATTGTGGTTCATGTTGCAAGTTGCAAATTGTACTCATAGTTTTTGGCTCTTGGTAGAGCTATCATATCTAATGGAGGACTCTTTGTTTATTGATCACTCACTTATTTCTTAAGAGTAGCATGGCCATACAAGTTTGATTTAGCTAGATTAAGATTATGCATAATATGATTTGCATTTGTGGTTTTACTCGTCACTCAACCACGATTCATCAACCTATATGAAGATTAAAAAAAAAAATACTTTCATAATTTTTTGAGTCATCATGTACTATACCATTACTAGCCTCTTGTGACTCTTCTCAATTCAAATTGTGGTTCTTAGATCTACCACTATTTACTTGGCCCTATCTCTTAACTTACAAATTTATGGCATATGTGCTCCCATAGAAAATAATCTGACATGTATTCATCCAAACTCATCACTTTGGATTGACTCTTGGTGTAAATAATGGCCATTTCATCCTCTGCAAATTCATGTTGTTTAAGATCATAGCCTCTCCATCTAAAGCATGGCATTTCCACTCAAATTGTAGTTGTATACACTACAATTCAACCTAAAAAGGCTCAATTTGCATTCATACATTTTGATTTGGTCCTTCATAGTTCGTTCTTGTTCGTACACTTTATTTAAGCTCTTTATGGTTGATTGCTAAATTATTTTACAACTTGCATATGAGGGTGAAATTTGTATATTATGTTGAAGAATATAGCTATGGTCGGTCTTCATAATCCCTCTATTTATAATAGTATATAAAAACATGAAAGTAAATTAAATTTTAACTTAGAAGAAACAAAATTAAAAGATAGGAAATCAACAAAACCACTTAAAATTAAGATCTATCCTTGAAAATAGCTTATACTCAAGTAAAAAACATATTTACCATCGGTTACTACCCACCACAATTTAAGCAAATATTTGCATAAAATACAAAATATGAACAAGATATAAATAAATATACTTAACGGGAGTTACTCCCCACCATTATTTATGTGATCTTCAACACTTTAACAAATATGCATAAAAATGTAAATGTGGAGACTTACTAGAATTTAATCAACAAAGAAACGTTATTTAATTTAAGAGACAAGATCACTTTAACAAATATGAATAAAAATGTAAATGTGGAGACTTACTAGAATTTAATTTACAAAGAAACGTTATTTAATTTAAGAGACATGTCTCTTGGTATCTTGGGTATAAAATACACTTGAACTTTTTCATTTTATATATACACTTACCACACACATTATGATATCTACTTTCTTTTCATGGTTATTTTTTGAATTTTTGAAGTGTGATTGCTTCATGAAGATAAGAGACCTATAACATATCATATATTCACAAGCAATTACCATAGTTCCAGAAATAAAGTACCTGTATAAATTGTACTGAAAATCCAACATATTCCCCCCTTTTTTGTTTGAATAAAGAGACCTTGCTATTGTGTTTAACCAATTAAACAAACTTTAATTACATGTATGGGGTTTGTATTTTGGAGGTCCATGTCATAATTGTTTGTCACTATACCATATTTTTTGAGGTTATCAACAATATTTTTTGTCATAGATATTCAATGAAGGCTCCATTTGTTGCAAAGAACATTATGTTCTCTTTCCAGTGGTTTGTTGCATTCCACATTTGATGACTTTTTAAGATTCCTACAGGCTGTATAAATTAAGTGAATTGATTCCCTAGTTGTACATGGGTATCTATAATGTCCTTGTTTATTTAGAACCATATCAAGGATTCTTCTCCATGGTCACTTTTATTTTTAGGTACCTTTGTTTTGCACCTTGAGTAGTGGATTTTGTGCCATTCATACAAATATTCTTCGTATGTCACCAAGCATTTATTTTTGTGACTAGCCTTGCTTTGCAAGACTTGGAGCTAGCCACATTATAGTGTTTTTTTACGTGGTTGTTTAACATCACCATCATCATTGTTCAACTAAGACCTCCACACTTTTCCATCATTAGTGATATCCACTCCCTTCATCTATGTCCACCCAGTATAGCACTGTGGGTGGTGTGCAATGCTTCTTAAAGTGATTATTTATGCTTCACCATCTTGTTCAACGTCAACTACTTTTTAAGGTTTACCTTTTCATCAAGCACTAATTCATATTTTAACTTAGCAGTTGCAATGCTTACCAATCCATCCACTCCAACGAGATGGATTGGCATCCATAAGAGCACTCATTATGATGATTTCGTTGATCATACATGAGTACTTGATCAATTTTTTTGAGTTGGAACCCATTTTAGAGAATCAATCTCTTTGCTTGAGAAAGATGAATTTTGTTGTTTACATTTTTACATGGATCTTTGATGACACTAATAACTTGGGGTCACCTAGTCCTCTTTAGAGAATTTTCCATAATTCCTATTTAGGCCTTTTATTGTTTATAAGACTCATTGTTCATTTGATGGTTGATGGTGGTTGCCTTTTTTTGAAGCCTTAATTCTAGTTCCTCACCAATACCAACTTTTCTAAAGAATTTATGTGGTGGCTGTCAATGTTTTCCTTTCTTGTGCCTCTACAATAGAAAAACCTCTTTTACTTTAGAGTTCAACCAAGTTCAATGATGTTACTTAGGGTATCCTTGTCAGATTTTTGATCATGCTTCTTGATTGAAGCTTTCAACCTCCATAGATTTCCTACTCTTGCCACTGAATATATCATTGTGAGATCCTTAGTTTTAGCTATGATGCCCTTTAAAGACTAGCATCTCACTCACTTTTGTAGAATTTTTTTGTTTTTGTTTGTTTGTTTTTGTTTTTGTTTTTTATTTTTTTATTTTTTGTTGTTTTTTTGTGGTTTTGTTGTTGTTGTTGTTGCTTTTTAACGGGATTTTATCCTTTTCTTCACTTGTGAAAGTATGTTTTGTATTTGGTTGTTGTTGATGGTTAGAAATGACCCTAACCAATAACTACTCAGAATATCACCCCATCAAGGTCCCAATTAGACATATACTCGTTTGGTGTTGGAAATATTCACTGCTATGCGGGCCTAGTTGCCTCTACAAAAGGTTTTGGATGTGATGAAGTGTTAATCCAAAGGAAAAATATATGACTTGACACTAATATACGTTAACCATATTAATTATATATTAATGTTTTCTAATAGTTAATTATAATATATTCCTAGATAAGTAAGAGTACATAATGAATACTTTCAGACACAAAAGGAAAAAGTATTACAAGATTCAATAATTAGTTCACCAAATCAAATAACGAATAAGCTCAAATATAATATCTTAACTATTTCAAAAAAATAGTTATCTAGAACAATATATGTACCATGAAACAATGTATCGTGTACGTGATCACTCTTTGTTAGGATATCATAAAAAAACAAGAAAGGAATTTCAAGCTTTTATAATGTAACCTTTAACCACACACTTGTAGAAATGCACCGTGTAATATTGTTGGTTCACACAATCAATTTCCCAATAAAATATTGGCCTTCTTAAATTATTTCACTAATAAAAGTATACAACTAATATATTAAGTTTTTTAGACATAAAGTCTCCAATCCTTCCTTAAACCTTGACAAAAATATACAAGTTCTAATTCTGAATTGCCCAACTCATAGGCCTTCAAAATTATTTTAAGACCAATAAAAATATACAGGCTTGATTCAATTTCCAATCCCTTACTTGTAGAAAGCGTCGATCTTTATACTAATCTGATGTTTGTTGTTTATACCTAACAAGTTCAGATAGTTGTTATATTATCAAAAAAAGGTTTTGGAGCATGCTCCTTTTACATTCCGCTGTTCTAATATGATAGACTAAGCAGTAAGATAGGCACGCAGACCTTTCTCCTGTGATTGGTATCAAAACTTTAGAATTTTTTTAGCTATTCTAGAGTACTGTTTAACATATTGACCAACTAAGAAAGCAAATTTACATAGCATATTTCACAGAAATTTATGGTTTGTAAATTGGGAGAGCAAATTCTGTGGCCTTTTCCTTGTGTTTTGCATTTTGCTACTCCTTAAGTTTGCTGTTCCTTGTGCTGTTGTTTGTTCTGCACGTTGTTCCTTGCTGCTGTTCCTTTGCCCTGTTGTTCTTTCATCTGCTGTTCCTTTTGATTGCTGTTCCTTCTTCTGGTGTTTGTTCTGCTTGTTGTTTCTTGCTGCTGTTCCTTCGACTGTTGTTCCATGTTTCTTCTCTTTGTTTTAATTCCTCAAATCTATTTTGCTATATCAATCTCAATAATTTACAAAATTGAAAAAATCCATAATTATTTCCCTAGTTAACAATATTTCTATAAGTCGTCCAAGAACATGAGTTATCTCCTTTTATTCTTTTCCTTTGTTCATGCTCTTGGTCTTCAAGATTATTTCCTTCAACCGAAAAATACACAAAAATAAAATACACAAAGTTAATGTTTATTATAGATTCACTCGAAATTAAAAATAAATTAATCAACAATAATATACAATGATCTATTTGTTTCAATGATTTCTCCCTTTTCAATTTAAAATTAAGCCTGATTCAATATCATTGAGGTCAAATCCAATTTAAATATGCCATAAAAGAAAATAATGGTTGTGTCAATAGGTTGTTAACTACCCAAAAACTTTTACATTTATGGTAATTTATGTCACATTAGTTAGGTAAAATTAAAATACTCAATTTATAATGTTTTACTGACCCATGCTTGTTGTGCCTTATGGTGCACAATGTGGCTAATATGACACTTGGTCGAATTTTAGTTTTAACTTTTGTTAACAATTGGACTTCGATATATATGATAGCCTGAACACACATGATGATGTGTTAGTTTTAATATATGACTTGACTGATGATTCAATGGTTGATTTAACAGTTTAAACAAGATTAAATTATATTACATTCTTCTGTATATCTAGACATATGAGCAATCAAATGTTCTTGAGTGTTCCTCCTAGCTTGATCCTAGATATGGATGTAAAAATAAGTGAAAACATATCCAACATTTCGGTATCAAAGACATAAAAGTGTCAAGCTCTATGGTTCTTCACATATCCACATATAATTGAAAGTTGAAGTGGTCCAATATATGGGCATTTGGGCTTTCACAAATGCATTACGACATAATGTGTCCCAAATTTAGATGTTATTGTTCAAAACTGAGTGGACCCAACATTCGGGCTTTCGAGATATCAAGGAATTGTGCAGAAAAACTTACTCTGGATTCTTGATGTGATACCATCATTGCCACATTAATTATCTAGCTCAACTTTAATGTTCACATGACTCAATAAAATAATGCCAAGAGGAATGACACATGATAAATGCCGCATCAATAATCAAAATTAGTGATTTGCTATGTCATCAACAAATGACAAAAAGCCATTTTTGAGAGAGAGAGAGAGAGAGAGAGAGATAGAGCACATGACTCAATAAAATAATGCCAAGAGGAATGACACATAATCAAGCTTAGTGATTTGCTATGTCATCAAAAAATGACAGAAAGCCAGAGAGAAAGAGAGAGAGAGCACATGACTCAATAAAATAATGCCAAGAGGAATGGCACATAATCAAACTTAGTGATTTTTTATGTCATCAATAAATGACAGAAAACAATTTTTTAGAGAGAGAGAGAGAGAGAGAGAGAGAGAGAGAGAGAGCACATGACTCAATAAAATAATGCCAAGAGGAATGACACATAATCAAACTTAGTGATTTGCTATGTCATCAATAAATGACAGAAAACAATGTTTTAGAGAGAGAGAGAGTACATGACTCAATAAAATAATGCCAAGAGGAATGACACATAATCAAACTTAGTGATTTTCTATGTCATCAATAAATGATAGAAAGCCATTCTTTTAGAGAGAGAGAGAGAGAGAGCACATGACTCAATAAAATAATTCCAAGAGGAATGACACATGATAAATGCCGCATCAATAACCAAACTTAGTGGTTTGCTATGTCATCAACAAATGACAGAAAGCCATTTTTTAGAGAGATAGAGAGAGAGACATAAATACAACTAGATCCAAATTTTAAGACCATATTTGGCATTCAAAAGAACTTTTGAAGTGATAAAATTCTTCTAGATCCATATCCAAATTGCCCTTATTTGGGTATCTAACATCTCACTTCATTAACTCATAAGTCTAAATTTCTCTTTGAGTACAATTTTTGCTTTCAAAGCTTTGTCATTCTACAAGCATAAAATAGACATAAAGTTGAACCCATATGGGTAATTTCAAAGGATAAATCATTGGAACATATCAAAAAATTCATGAAAATTATAAAAAGAATCAAATCAAAATATTTACATGTTGTAGCTACTTGTACATGTTGTAGCTACTACAACACACTCCAAAATTTTTCCTATATTCAAATTTTGGAGCCTCCTAATGACTATGTGATATGTCGTTTCAAGTCATTAAAGTTGTTCCATGCTTGTTGTTTTAGTTTTCTAAGTGTTCAAGTTGCCTCCAAAAGAAGCCCAAAGTGTCGTCTTTTGTTAGAGGGAACTCCAACAAACTCTCTTTCATTAGTTGATCCTATCTATCACAGGAACATGCACTAGACACACTCCCATGACCTAGTGCACTTTCTAAGTTTAGTCGACATTTGTGTCATAAAGACTTGCCCCCTAACTATCGCATTTGGAGGTTAGTGTCATTCTGTTGTCGTTTTAGTGTATGCATGTTATTTTCGGGTATGCATATTCTTGTTATAAGTTTAATTGTGTAGGTGTGTGTGATCATGTTCGAGACTTGTTTGTATGTTCTTTATCTCTCACTCTCTCTCGTTCCATTAATCTCACACTTAGTCAATTTTGAGTTTTTTCTTTATCCTCATATCTTGCACCATATCATGAACATACTCACCCTTCAGCCCAAGTGATGAGTGCACAATACACTTCCAGGGCCTATACAACACTCTCTTGTAGCTTACACTTGTGCCTTTCGCCCATAAGAAAGCCTCCTTTCCCTCATGAGCGCAGAGCACATCTTCAAGCCACAGTTATAAACCTCTTGCTTCTTATCGATGCGCCATGCGCTAGGCTTGGGTAGCCTTACCTTCATGTGCACATAACATACTCCCATGGGATAATAAGTTCACCTTTGGCCCTTACAGATGCAACCTGCGCACAACTAAGAGACTCCTTTGTAGTCATAACACATTGTGCATCCTCAGTCCTCAAGTGCCTAGTTATTGTCCCTAGGGCTTGCGCTTTGTGCCCAAGCTTGTCCCTCTCTTTCCCTAGCATAATGTGCACTTATAGTGCCCAGACCTCCACCTCTTTCCTTCTGAATCTGCACCCTACACCCAAGAAATACTTTCTCTCAATGTAGTGCATTTCCCCATCACAGTTAGCATCTTGCATGAGCAAACAAAGTAGAATAGGTGATTTTGGGACTGATATTGTCTTGCTATGAGTGAGTTTCATTTTGAGGTATTATTGAGATAAATTCGACTAGTTTTTCATATTAACATGGCAGATGATGTTCAAGGGGTTCATCGGTAAGAGGTTTCAATAATACACTTGTGGAGATGAGACACAAAGAAACCATCATGCAGAAGATAAAGCAATTTTGAACTACAAAAGATAGACGACAGCCTCGGATGACTTGGAAGGCTCTAATACTATATCCAAACCCTTTGGAGGGTGAAGATAAAGTACATTCCGAATCTATCATTAAGAGTTGAAGACATAACAATAAAGAAAAGAACTTGGAATTGACACATTACAATGAAGTCTCATGTCACAGTCGCCAAATTGTAGTTTCTCAAAATGTGAACACAAAAGTGATTTTTTGTTCCATGTATTCTTGCCACAATTTTGGTGGAATGTAAATTTGTAATTTCCAAAATTAGAAAATGTAAAATGTGTGGAATCCCAAGGGCCACACATGGATTGTGAAGAGCCACTAGGAAGTGAAAAGTCATGTAAGAGCTCAAAAGTCATATGGGAGTTGAAGAGTCATGAGGGAGGTCAAGAGTCACATAGTAGGTGAAAGGTCACCTTATTTGTTATAAATAAACCCTCATAGCTCAAGAAAAGGACTTGTAACCTTGGCTTCTCAAGCATAGGAGAGAAGATCATTCTTTTGAGGTGCAAGTGGTGGCTTCATGTTCCATTATTGGGGCTAGTGATGCAATATTGTAATTGTGTATCTTGGCACTTTGACTTAATGTTTTGAAGCTCTCAGATCTGGGTACACTTTCATACATGTATCGTTAATGTTGTAAGACTATTCTTTCATGTTTGTGATGTACGTTTGTGATCATATGTATTAAATAAAATGAACTATTTAGTTGGAATTGGTATACATCTTAATTTAATTGTGCGCCCATACTTGCTTTCATGATCGTTGTTACTTTATGAATTATTTTGCAGATTAATTAACGATTATTTCTATATATGTGTGTGTGTGTGTGTATTTAGTAAGATAGTACTATTACTCTTATTTTAAAGGCTCACTCTTTCTTTCCTACCTATGAAAGTACTTTATACACATTGCAATCATGCGTTTCACAAAGCTAACTTGCTTATCTCAAAACTATATGCATGCTCTCTTATGTTATTAATTGTAGCCAAGGAAAATCTTTACGATGATTGTAATGAAAGTCAGACCTATTTCCG
Organism: Pinus taeda; assembly: GCA_000404065.3. Taxonomy (NCBI): domain Eukaryota; kingdom Viridiplantae; phylum Streptophyta; class Pinopsida; order Pinales; family Pinaceae; genus Pinus; species Pinus taeda. The sequence goes on along the minus strand of APFE030495062.1, from coordinate 4,620 downwards.
GGATGGGGCTCCTATCCCAAACGGTGTGAAGTCTAGTTGGGACTTCATATCGGGGAGACCCCATTGTTTTGGCAGACTTCCAATACTGTCACTAGTACAATTGAGTTAGAATCAAATTTAAATAATTACAAATAATTTAAAATCATAATATAAGTAAAAATTGGGAAATGTCCCTATTATTCATGAATAATTCATTTTATAATGGGGGTTGTTGTGCAGGCCACAATAGGTACCTAATAAGGCATCACTTTCAATACCCAATTTCTTCTTTGTTCTTTCTTTATGTTTCACTTAAAGGGGGTTGTTAGTGTGGTGTTTTCCCATGTAGCCAATTATTATCGGCTGTAAACTCATGCAGTTACTCTTATATGCCTAGGTGTGATAACTATCCATTTTCTAAACATTGGGCCCCTTTCATTTCTATGTATATGAGACATCCTCTTATATTAAACAATGTAGAACAAACATACATATATGTTTTGTTCAATGGAGGCTCAACTCATCTATGATCTAGGTTAGACCCAAATTTCTACAAAAAATATCACCAGGTGTGATGTATTGCACAAAAATAATTTATAATGTCATACATTACAAAGGTGTAATTTTTTCCTTAATGCGATAAACAAGGAGTTTATACACCAAAATGCTTTGTGGAGAGTTTGATACACTATAAGTATAAATCTTGTGGTGATTTCATATCACGTGGATCAAATTTTTTTGGTGATGTGATATTGCGAGTAGGAATTTTTGAGCACGATCAAGAAATTAAATAATTTAACATAGAGCAATATGTATCATGTAAAAGAGAAGATTAAAGCAATATCTCACAAAGATAATATATTTTTGGCAGTGCGATATGTAATATCGAAAGACGAATATTGTGTTATATAGTGTGTATCACTCTAAAAAAAAATGATTGTGATAGGTGGCCATGCTGCATCAACTAAAAAATGTCATACCACATCAAATAGGGGTTCCATCTAGGTATGTTGATGGTAGGAAAGAGAAAATGCTTAATAAATTCGAAAGGCCATAACTTCTTGCTTTGGGATAATAATTAAGCAAGAAGATAGTCCTTGGAAAGCTATTGAGGAGCAAGCAATAAACCTATCAATTCATAATTGGTATTGAAGTTGTATCTAAGACCATTGCATTAGTGGGCAATCAAATAAATATTTGAGAACCCTACATCCTCAATTAGGCACACGAGGACTGGGTATGTGATTAAGTGGTATCACAATACTAATTGAGGTTAGATATGAGAAAATTTAAAACGTATCACTATCCCAATAATGTATAAGGGGTTGTGTGCGTTGAAAAAGGGTATCAAAGCATTAATTTATATCAGATGCAAATAAATTTGAATATCCCAATATCCCAATAATGTAGGGGTTCATATGTATTACATGACATGCCCACACAATGGGCTACATCTCCTTATCATATTAGGGTTACTCGTTATTAGCTTTTGGGGTTGCTTTGAAAGTGTTTACCCCTTGCTTAGGGGTGCTTCATGTGATGTGGAATGCATGGTGTATTTCCTAACCTTGGTTGTACCATGATGGAATATGCATTGGAGATGTCTTAGTTATGCATTGTTATATCTTAAATTTATGCTTATGTAATGCACTTCATTAGAACATTGAAGAACTATGTGTCTTGGTAACATTCTTCGTGAAGTGTGCACATGGAGGGTTTGGTTGGTTGTTTGGGAGGGATGATCCATTTGTAAGAGGATATTTGAGCACATGGAAGGAGGGCATTGAGACCTAGATAGGATGCAAACACTTAGTTGCTTGCATGGAGGATTTTTATTGACCTAAGGATGCTTGGGTTGAGGAATGTTCTTGTTGGAAAATTCAAAGTGGAAACTTATTATATCAACTTTCTTAACCGTAATACTTGCTTGTGAAATTATTTAGTCTTCTTGTGTTCTTTATTTAGATATTTTCATCAAACAAATATCAGGAACAAAAATAATAACAATAAAGGACGCATAAATTAGGCTCTTAGCTAGGGAAAAACCCTTCCAAGGGAAAACCCACAAAATTATTCTCTTCTTATAGAATTTTCTTTAGATGAGACCACAAATACCCAAACCCTACACCAAGTCCTCAAAGTAACAAGTCATCTCTTCCAACAAGTCCTTCCTTTATCTTGCACCATTTAGCTTCACACTGCAACTTCGACCTGCCAGCTTCAGTACTGCTACTTCGACCTACAATTTCATTATATAATTTTGGCCTTGTAGTTGTTGCAGAAACCCTAGTCCAACTTCCTCTTGAGACCTTCCTTGAGCAAGACAACTTCTCCCAAGGTCAACGAGGTTAAGATAGAATATTATTCCTTCTAGCAACAAGAGACAACATTTTGTCCTATTGCGAATCTGATATGTAATTTCGACCTCCTTTACAACAGAAAAAACCCTATACTTTCGCATGTGTGAGAGAGAGAGAGATAGCCCAAAAATAAGTCTTCCTCTTCTTCTATACCTTCAATCTTCTTGTCTTCTTGATTCCTAGCTATAGATCAAATTTTTCCCTGAGATCGAACTTCTTGGTGAATGAGTTCCAAATGAGGTTGAACTGCTCCTTTATATAGCCTTTCTAAGGGGTCAAATTCCCTCCTTTAGACGAACTTGAAGCTACAAGGGTTGACTTATACTTTTGGAGTTTCCAGGACTTTCTAGACTCAAAAAATTAATTCTTTTTCCAATTGCATTTTTCCCGGAAGGGTCTTATGATGTTGACTCCTTTGACTCATGATAATAAATCATATGACCTAACAAACCTTAGAAGCATGAAGAAAATGCTTTTACCTAGAATACCATCAATAATGAGCATGAAACCCATGCTTTAGAAAAATAATTTTTTCTTTTCTTCTCTTGTTTGTTACATAAGATACATATTGAAATGAGTACAATAACAATTATGAATACCAAAACTAGTTACATTTCCAACACCCCCTCTTAACTAGGGAGGTATTCATAATTGTACAACCAATACAACATCATTCTCAAACTGAATATTTCTCATAAGAAGAGTCAGATTGATAATCCATACTGTAAGCATCATCATTATGACCAATATTGTCACTAAGGCATACCTTGACAAGGTCAATTTCATTCGAGAGAATTATGTTGGGAGGCTTTATGTGTGATACCACACTAGCTCTACAAGGTACATACCCCATCCTAATGTTCACAAGGTATGTCCTTTTAGGACTATTATTATCTTGGATCTCCAATCCCGAGTCCTCAAAGAATATCAATCCTCTTCAACCTCTCTTCTTTTGGACGCCTGTCTTATCCTAAAGAATAAAATGCACATATGATGTCCAACATAATTCCATCTCATTCAGAGAGGATATCCATATTCCCTCTTTCCCAGGGAATAGATCCTTACTCCTATTTAAGGAGACTCCTTTTCTTTCTCTCAAAACCAAAGAAGATTCCAGACTCCCTTTATATTTGGGAAGTCAACACCACAAGCCCTATAACTTGTCTTTATAAGAGTATCAGCTACTAGTTCTTCACAACTGCCTAACTCCCTCTTTCCTTCGCATCTCATTGTATCTAGCCTTCTTCCTTTCGAGGTATCATGGATCCATCTTCACTCTTTTGACAGGATCTTTTTCTGATCACTTTCATCTTCGACATCATGGATGAAGGCATTGCATTGAGCCTTTCCAAACTTCAATCTGATCATAGCTTCCTCATGAAAGTGATCTCCTTTGACCTTCATGTTATCTTCTCACACTTCTACCTTTCAATCCCAAGATGGAAACATTTTGAATTCATAGTTGCTAGGTACCATATGTTGAGCTTCTCTCAACATTCTTCATACATTTCCATCCACATGGTTGAAGTTGCCTCAATTGACATCATATATTCCTGCAACATTCTTCCAAGTAGCAAAATAATATGTTAACTAGATAACCAATAACAAGTAAAAGTATACTTACCTCACCATGATGACATTTATCATCCAAGCATTAGCATCCTCATGGTACATATCCACTTGAATCTTCCTTCATGCATCAAAGTACCCAAGGATCGAACTTGATTACCAAGTTACAACTTTTTCTTCTAGAGTTATACTACACGTTAATCATTATTTTACATATTCTAGAGAAATTATTAATCTTTTATACATCCTTAGGTAATTCAAATTATTCCTTTTAAACATCACAATCATACTAAGCATGTTACAAGATTCTACACATGAATCTTAACCAAGAGTCACTTCCAATGCGAATCATTATGCCTCTTCTTCCATCATCTAGCTATATCTCAAATAACGAGCTTGCATCCTGACCCATTGCATCCCTTCATCCTTTTAACAATATTGTTTCCACATTACATGGAATGTATACTAAATTTGTCATAATTATTCTTCCAAGAACCTCCAAAATGATGGTTCTTATAGGATCATGATGATCCACCTTAGGAAGATGACTACCTCTTGTTGGGTTGTGTTATATTCTTTCCACATAGTTAACAGGGGGTTTGAGGGGTACCCGTAACCCCACTTTATGGGGTCCGGGGCAGCGCCCCGTAAAATTTTGGTTTTGGACCCTATGTTAGGTTGGGTGGACCCACCTATGGTTTTGTGCATGATT